>ML677379.1:5658958-5915780 GCA_007922305.1 Dermatemys mawii
GTCGCTTCCTGTGGACACCAAACTCCCCTCCTCCCCATCTCCCCCCCGCAAAGTTATTTCCTGTTATCTCTAAGCTCCCCATACTCCCACCCCCCACGCACTACTCCCTGCTCCTCTACCTACCTCCAGGCAGTTCCTGTCGCCAAACAGTGGTTTGTTGGCTTACTGGTTTCCAAGAGGGAGGGAGGAGGAGCGGGAAGCCGCATGCACAGGGGAGGATGGGGAGAAGAGGTAGGGATTTGGGGAAGGGGTTAGAATAGAGGCGGCGAGGGGCAAAACTGTGGTGGAGACTTCGGGAAAGGGGTTGGAATGGTGGCAGGGAAGGAGGGGTTGGAAGAGGCGGGGTGGGGCGGGGCTCATGGAAGGCTTGGTGTGGGGGGTGGGGCAGCAGGGAGGGAGTGTCAGTGATGCAGCCCTTGGGCCAATGCTTTAGCCCTCATGTGACCCTCTTGGTCATTTGAGTTTGAGATCCCTGACATAGTGGGTACATGTGTTCTCCTCTTTCTTCTTCTGGAGGTCACAAGCTGCCAATTTTCTTCCCCATTCTGTGCTGCCATCTCTGATTCTTTGGCACATTATGCCTCCAGAATCAAAACACTGACTTCTGTCCAGAAAGTCTTCCTTTTCTCTAATGAAACACAAGGTTGATACTTGTGTCTCTAGTTCTTTAACATCTCTTCCAATATGGAGACCAGTTTGCACTTTGTACAGAAAGTCACTTCTATCCTCTGGGAGAAAGACAAACATGACACATCTGATACAGGTCACAACAGCTGATCAGTTTGAAAATTATTACAATAGTTTTGATCCACTCATAAAACTCAAAAACAATTTCCTATTAAAATTTCAAACTTGTTTATACATTAATTCTCAGTTGCAACTATAGCAATGGATTCACTTTCCCAAGGAAGAAGTCTTTTTAGTTATTAAAAGCTGATTTTTAAGGTCTCCAGTACCATACAGTATCTAACAAAACTTCCTTGAGAAGTATAATGAGTACTGGAAGATAAGCAGTCCTGAAACAGGAGCAATCATGTATGTAAAGTTACTAGTGAGGAGATATTTATGTAAATTAAGTTCTGTAACGTACAGGAAAAAAACCTAACACACATCTTACAATACACAAAATTTTCATTTAACCATGCCTTGCATAGTTATATCAAATATAAGACTACCTGGAGTCAATCAAAAAATAATATTTACATTTCATAATCATGCAAACACATATGAAGATTAGGATAGCACATTCTCCCCAAAAGTTAGCTCAGCAATAATCACACCCCTCAGTGAGCCTCAGATCATTAGGCAATGCTCTCCAGAACTCACCAGTATAAGTTATATCAACCTTATTGTGCAAACAAATTGACCTCAGACAAATAATTTCCACAGGCGGGTCACTAAGGGTAAAAAATATTAACAGAAATGATAGCACACAAACTCAGATGTGCACATTCTGTAAACCAATTTTTACAGAACTTTGTTCTCTGAGAAAAGATCCATTCTTATCATTATGAAAGTGTCAGCAACGGCAAAAATGCAACAGAGAGCATTATAATACATGAGTTACTACAGATCAAGAAAGGTGTTAGCAGTTATTACTCCAGTTAAACAGGCTCTAAGTTCTCCTATTGTCAGCCTGTTGGATCCTGTTTTTCATGAACATTCTGATTTCATCGGGATACCAGAAACATAGTTTTGACCACGGCAAGACAAGGAGGTTCTCATCAAATAGGGGAGACCCTATTTATTCCAAGGTTTAAATAATTCTAATTTAATCCAAGAATTTCTGTTGTCTGTCAAAAGGAGCGGGAAGTAATCAGGAAAAGTTTATTTGCACGTACAGTACTGTGGCACTTGGCCTGATTATGATGCGAAAGCTTTGCAGATGATGTTTATGGGTTACAGACTAGTTTTCCTGCCAGCAACCTCAATGTACCTACTATATAAAAATGGATCTTATGGAACAGTAGGTTTAATAAATGTAACTTTCCATACTGTAATTCCATTGATGTCACAGTTAAGCACATGTATAAATTTTTTCAGAATCTGGGCTCTAATCAGGGAGCAACGGGAGTTCCTGTGTTCACTGAGATCACACTGTCTCCCCATGAATAAATGGTATCTGTACTGAAGTATGGGCAAAACCATAATGCTAAGATTCTTTCATTTTGAACAGCAAGGTTTCTAGAGCAAATATGAGGACAATATAACTGTTATAAACTGAAAAACAGGATTCAGTCATGATTTTTCTTGAGATTAATAGGATTAAACTGAGCTCAATATCCGATAGTATCATGTGATTAAAAGAAACAATGAATGTAAAATCACACTTTTTAAAAGTCTCGCCTGTAAGGAAATTTTTAAGAATTCAAAATACCAGACAACTGTCCAGAGTAAGAATTAAAGGTGTAGCCTATACTAAGTCATAATTTTTGCTCAGAAGAGAAACATACACAAATATTTTAAAAAAAAAATCTGTATTTTTATTTTTCCTCAAATGAAAAAGATCTGTTTGTTTTAAATTGTTTAAGACAATTGTATATTTCATGCCAACATTAGGCACTGACTGAAATAAAAAATATTCATACTACCTTAATTATTGCATACAATGTAATATACTATCACAGATTTTACTTTAGTCATTCTTCTGGAAGAAACTATTAATTCTTTATGCCAGGAAATATTGATACTATATAATTACTCTGAAATGCAATAAAAAAAGTTTTTTAAAATCTGTGAATTACAGTTCATGTTATGCTCCATATTATTAAATGTTTATGCATGTTATCTACTATGCTGCCCATAAATTTTTAATCAGATACTTTCTGCTTTTATAATAATCACCCAATTTAAGTGAAAATGATTGTAGTTATAGATGTATGAAGTTCTAAGAAGCTGAGGCAGTTTACTAATCAGTATGACTCTATATATTTTTGTAGATTATACAATATCCACAAATTGACAAGTGGAAACACCTGAATACATTCTGAAACTTGCAGATGATACTCACGAACTAATAAATGTGAAAGGATACATTATACATCAGTTCAAATACTATTCCCTTTAATGATGTGATTAGAATAACACAGTCTTCTAAGCAAACAGAAAAAATTACTGATGCCTGGCAATTGGATCAAGACATTACCACTACTGTGCTAATAAGTAGCATCTGAAAAACTTTATGGTACTTGTTTTGCTTTGTTGGATCCTATCATTGCAAGTAACGATTTCTGGGAGGATAATCTGATTTAATAAACCATCAGGTATTACATGGTTTCTTGTCTCTAGCATCTGCTGCAATTATTTTAAAAGGTTAAAATATGAGACCAAGAGCCGAGTCATCATTATCTCAGAAAACTTGTTAAGCAAAACTGATGAGCCATTTCCAGCTGAAAAAACAGCTAAAACCTTTTATGCGGACTACAATAACTGAATAATCATTTCTTAAAACCAACTTTAAAAACATTCATATGGTATTACTATACCATACTGCAAGATTAATTATAGATGTACAACTGTATCGACATTTATAGGCATCAAAAGGGTGACAAATCATCAAAACAAAACACTGTTCAGAACTTTTATCTGTCTGGTTTTAAGTGACACACAGTCAAGATTTTACATATCTTTATCCACTGCATTTTCCCATAAGCCAAAGTGTTTCATTTTTTTCTTTGACACTATGATAGTAGTGGCATATTTTCCACATCCACCATAATAACACAGAACTGAACTTTGGATTGAATTAAGAGACAACTGATTTCTTTAGGAAGCATCGCACATTGACAATACTCATTAGGCAGCTACTTTTTCTTACAATTAACTTCCCCAAAAGCTCAAGGAAAATTTTTGTTATTTTCCCTCTAACTGAAGTCTAATTGGCTGTGAACATATATACTGTACTGTAGGTCTTATGTGATTAGAAAAAGTGGCTACTGCACTCTTCCAATGGTATTTATGACCCTGTAACCCGAAGATGTTATATTGTTATCTTACTGCACAGTGTGACACACACAAATGATTTTGTAAACAAAATGTCACTGCAATTCTAACAGTGAACCATTTTCTCCTATATTTATAAAGCTGAATATTAAGGATGAGGTACCTTTTGCCATTATGTGTTTAGTCTCTAAAGTTGAAGTGTATTTTCTTACCTCAGCATCTTGAGTTTCCTGATGTAACAAAGTCAGACCTGTTAGGTCTTCTAAGAAGGAATGTGAGGAATTAAAAACTTTTGCAAGGAAATTAAACCCCTCTCGCTCATACTGGTCAAGGACCTGTGAAGTAAACAGACAGAAAAGGATATCAAGATAACATGTAAAAGGTTTACCATTACTCATTGCTACATACAGTCTATGAAATAAAAAGTAAGCTTTTTGTACACCCATACAATTACTGTGCAATGGCTAATGAAGAAAATCAAAGTGAGGTAAGAATGAGGAGAAGCATTGACAGTATTACAAAGTTTCATACCACTGCAGAGAATCTTTCATTTCAGAACTACCATACAACAAATGCCAATAAACAAAGTTGTATACTCCTCCAAAATCATGCAGGAAAATTTTGCAGATTCTGTAGAACCTGATGGAAACCACCATTACACTTTATTTTTTCTGTTTTGTACATGGTATGCAACTGGGACCATATTTTTAGCCATCACAACAGAGTGTACATGTCATTCCTTTGACAAGAGTTCTATTTTACATATGATTTTTAATTTTCAAGTGGTATGACTTTTTAATCACATACTACAGAAAATTACTATGTTGTCCCCCATTTATTTCTTCCCATATCTGATATACATAAATTGCATGTACAATTTCTTTCATTTTTTTCTGTCTATTTTGAAAAGTCCTCCCAATCACCACATCATCTTAAGTAGAACGGTAAGCACTTCTGGATAAGAATCAAGAGCATGATGCAAAGCTGAAATATTTAGGAAAAAATTCTCCTGTCATGTAATGTTCCTATTCCATCATTCAATGTTTTTGTGGTAAAACAGCCGGGAACTGTACTGCTAACTCCTATGAATAACATTCACTCTGCTTCAGAAGATAGGTAGCCTCCCCTAAAACTGAAGTAGTTCATTCTCCCTGGATCGCAAAAGAAGCTGGAAGTGCTGCAGCTAGTATCCTCTTTAATAATCACTAAGTGGATTCAGTTAGGTAAGACTCAATATAAGTGATTATATTTTGTTTTATTTTAAATGAAGTATCCATTCAATGTTCCTAGTATATATACCATAAAAAATACGCAACTCAGAAATGAAATCCTTCTTGCCCAGTCATTTAAAATTAACCAAAATCACTTCTTACCTCTCTTCAACAACCTCACTCTTCTCTAATCTAACCCCTCCTCAAAAGCAAAAACAGGCCTTGCATTGCTGTAGCAGAAATTTGTGGGAACTTGCAGAAACTGTCAGCATTCATCATTAGAGATGTAGCAAAATATGTCAACAGGGCTTTTCTATACGGTTCTCTAGAACTTCCGGCAAACTGCTCCGGGGAAATCTAATAATTTTCAGCTGACAGAACTATAAGTTTAATTGGCTAAGGAGTCTGAGATATTGCATCAAATCTTATTGTTAGCTGTTCATTTAGCAGCACAACTAGCTACTGCATACTTAGATTTCCAAGTATTACAGACAATTATGAAAGAATGAAAAATATTTTTAACGAGGAGAAAAGCTGCTGCAAAATTCAAAGAGTTAAACAGTTCTGGAGGTGGTGCTTTGAGATGAACTGAAATGGAAATCTCTGAATCCTGACATCAATAATCTCTTAACAGCATTAATATGAGGAAGGACAAATAAATGGATATAACAAAATGAAGAATTAAGCCTCTTCTTAAATCAAGCTATACACATTTAAACACTGAGACATTAATAGCCCTATATGTTCTGGTAGGAAATCTGGAGAAACTGTTATTAATACTCCAGAGATGTATTTCATTATACTAGGGTTTTTTCATTTTCTCTTTAGTGTATAGGTCTGTGTGAGAAGTTAAACTGAGTAAGAAAACAAACTGCTTACATATATACAAATATTCCTAATGATCTTTTTAAAATTCACTCCAAAACAACACCATTAGCTAAGTGCTCACAAAGTACATGAAGAGAACTGGGAAAGAGCCTTACATTTGGAATGTGCCTTTCTTAACATTGTCTAGCACAGGGGTCGGCAACCTTTCAGGAGCGGTGTGCTATGTCTTCATTTATTCACTCTAATTTAAAGTTTTGCATGCTGGTAATACATTTTAAAGTTTTTAGAAGGTCTCTTTCTATAAGTCTATAATATATAAGTAAACTATTGTTGTATGTACAGTAAATAAAATGTTTAAGAAGCTTCATTTAAAATTAAATTAAAATTAAATTAAAATGTAAAGCCCCCCCCAGATTGGTGGCCAGGACCCGGGCAGTGTGAGTGCCGATGAAAATCAGCTCGCGTGCCGAACCATAGGTTGCCTACTCCTGATCTAGCATGTACTGCAATACTTTTTCAAACTACTCTTTGAATATACCTCAATATCATGTGGTCCCCGGAAGTCAAAAATTCGTACCGCAATACAGGTGAAACCACATTGTATCGAGGTAGAGAAGTGCACAGCCCCTAGAGTACTCCTTTACCGCGTTATATCAGATTTCACCTTATATCGGACCGTGTTGTGTTGGGGTAGAGGTATATACATAGGTGTGCTCAGCACATTTCATTAGGCTGTGCAGCCACGGAGCCCTGCCCTAGCCCTTCCCCCATCCACTCCCTCCCACTTCCTGCCCCCCTCAAAACCCTTAAACCCTCTGCTCCTTGTCCCCCGACTACCCCCTCCTGGGACCTGACCCCACCCCCATCTAAGCCTCCCTGCTCCTTGTCCCCTAACTACCCCCCTAGAACCTCAACCCTACCCAACCCCCCATTCCCCGTCCCATGACCGCTCCCCCCCAAGAAATTCTACCCAACCAACCCCCTTCTCCAGAACTCCCTGCCCCTTATCCAACCCCCGCCCCTGGTCCCCTTACCATGCTGCTTACCCCGAGCCTCCCACCTCTCCTGGAGTCGCAGTGTGCCAAGTCCAGGAGCAGCCCTGGACAGCGCTGCAGCGGCGTGGCCTCAGCTCCTGCCATTCGGCCTGCTGGAGCTCACATCCCCACCCCCTTATCACGCCACTCCGAACGGTAGGAGCTCAGGTCCCACCAGAGCCATGCTGCTGCAGCGCTGCCTAGGGCCGCTGCAGCGCTGGCTAAGGCCGCTCCTGGACACGGCACGCTGTGGCGCCGGGGGGCAGGCAGGGGTGGAGCCTCCCCAGCCAGGAGCTCAGGCAGGCCGCACAGGACAAGCTTGCCCACTCCTGCATTAGGGTGTGCCTGGGCCCACCCGGCCCACTCCATGCGCACGCCTATGGGTGTATATGTATATATATATATTTTAATGACTATTCTCCATTCCAAAAGTCTATTAAAAACAATCAGATGGCAGCAGTTTCTTGTATCTGGCTCCTTGTGAAACACTGCATATAGAGTCAATTTATAAACTTGAACTGTGTTCAGAGTTAGGCCTGCATGTAGTCTGCAGAGTTATCATCATTATCCAATATGTGTTATTAATTTACTTTGTTGGAATCAGAATACGGAGTTTATATGACATCTCTTTAAAGATGTAGGCCAGATTGTATTTATGGCCTGTAACAGCAACACACAGTCCACTTGCCATAAACTGCAGTATTATCTTGAAAAATTAGAAGCACGTCAAAATCAAAGCAGATGATAACATTTCCACAGTTAAAATCTGAAGGATGTACTCTACTTTTGGATAATCAAATGCTAAGGAAGTGGAAAAAAAGGTAACATAGGCTCAAGTGACAAAGTATTAATAAAAGGATACTCTCAAGGGTTAACTCAGTTTTTAAATCACGTGTATTTTCTTTTGTTAATACTAACAACTTGGAAGCCATAAACAAATGACATTTACTCATGTCAAATCCCTTGTCTCCCTGCTGCTTCCTCTTGCTCCCAGTGAAATACAGCACCATCCCAATTTCCTTCTCCCAAGCTCTGTATCCTTCCACCCTCCCAAACCCAGACAGCATTAGATCCTAGCCAAATGCCCATCTCCAAAGATCCTAGGAATTGTGACTCAACTCAGATTTGAACCTTTCCTCTGCTGTTTCCCTCCTGGGCCCAGTAGCATTCCTTCCTTCAGCAGCCAGAGTTCTGTATACAAACTGCCCTGCTTTATTTCAAGTATGCCTCTAAGCCCCTTTACATTTGCCACGATAGCTGTGCATGAATACTTATGTTTGCATTATGTGTATTTGCAAATGACCAGCTTGCATGACTGCACTGAAATTTTCAGTGCACAGTATTTGTTTTGGATGGATGACTTGGAAGGGGAAGAATTTATTTGTATGCTGTTGTAATGCTTCTTTGTAATGTGATCACTATGAAAGGTCCAAATAAATGTACTTTTTTAAAAAAGATATGTTGATAAAATATGACTATTAATAAAATAAGGTATGTTAATTCATAAAACTATGAGCTATGGGTATATTATTTTGGGGTTTGTTAAATTGTAACAACCCATTTAAATTACATGTGAATATTATATTATTATGACCAAATCTCCTACTGTTATAAATTGATCAAACTTTTTTTTTCTAGAGTTGAAATTCAATTCTGTATACATACTCTTTCCAGTGAACTTATTGCTGGCTTCACATGATTCTGCGATGGTATATTTAGGTTAGGAAGGCAATACAGTGTCAAGTGTCTTGAAAATTTATATCATCAACCCTAGACAGACATTGCTTCTACAGCACTCTTCCACAAGCCTGGTGGATGAGGGGGAAGCTGTAGACATGGTATATGTCAAACTTTACTAAAGTTAAGATTCTCATAAACAAACTAAGGAAATGCAACCTAAATGGAACTACTATAAGGTGGGTGCATAACTGGCTGGAAAGCCATTCCCAGAGAGTAGTTATCAGTGGTTCACAGTCATGCTGGAAGGGCATAATGAGTGGGGACCCACAAGGATCAGTTCTGAGTCCAGTTCTGTTCAATACCTTCATCAATGATTTAGATAATGGCATAGAGAGTACACTTATAAAGTCTGCAGATGATACCAAGCTGGGAGGGATTGCAAGTGCTTTGGAGGACAGGATTAAAATTCAAAGTGATCTGGACAAACTGGAGAAATGGTCTGAAGTAAATAAGATGAAATTCATCAAGGAGGCTTGACGGTGACTGGCAGTAGTCCGTAGGCTGAGGCAAGGTAGGGATAGGGAGGGGGGGTTCCCCAAGGAAGGGAGACTTTGAGATCTGAGGGGGAACTGCCACGGGGCAGTACCCCAGGGAAGAGGGCACCGGGGTCCAGGAGGGACACGAGGCCAACAGCAAGTGGAACATTGGCCTGCAGAGGGCGCCCCAGAGCCAGGAACGCTAATTCCCTGAGAGACCTAGCGTTAGGGGTTCCAGTGCCAACAAGACAATATTCCGTTTACATGTCAACAAATGGATGGATAAACATCTCATCTGACAGAAAACCAGTATCTAGACAGACTTTAAGCACGTATTTGCAGTAAATATACATAACTCCTTACATAGTATCTGTACATACATTTCACAAAGATATTGACCAGAGTGACACAGCATTTTCTTTGAGACCTCACATGACATCCTTTCATGAACTAGAACGTACAAATCAGATTCAGGAGATTCCTGTAACTAGTAGGTACCCCCCTTACCAGTTGGTATTAAGAGGTTCTTATGTTACAATAACCTATATAATAATGTGAGTTTTGGATAAGCCCCCACAAAGCAACTTTTTGGGAAGAACTCATCTGAACAGTGGAACTGTTGCTAGGTACTTTTGCACTCTCAATCAACCACCAACCAAAACAAAGACTATCTTCCCCTGGCCACCAATGTGAGCTACTGTGAAATTATGGAACTATCCCAACACCTCCTCCTTTCTTGCATTTCTTCCCTGTTCTTTCCCACATAGCATGCTCCTCTTCAGACCCCTGTAGAAGAGGGACCAGCAAAGTAGCATGCTTCTCTGCACGCCACATCCGTTCCACTATCAGAGTTAGAGTAACCCACCTCCTTTTAAAATAATTTCCCTTTCAAATGCTTCTGCATGTGTCTTTGATGATTGTACCTCTTCTCCTAGCTGATGAGACACTCTCCCTTTCAGTCTTCACTCTGGAGAGCTTAGGCCTCAGATGAGCTGCTTACATGTTGGCTCTTTAATCAAAGATATTGTGGATCTGCATAACCAGCAGGATTAATTAGTCTAGTACCGAAACTATTTTTTGTAACCAGTACATTTTTATTCCAGTCTCTTTACTAAAGTAAAAGAATTGAATCTGATGATAGGGGAATAATATAGGGGACTTAGTGTAAAAGAGGTTGTTTTGAATGCAAAACAGATGTATAACTGTGGTATTAGATGCTTTTAACGGTCTGCTCCACAAAGAAGTCTGAACTCTTGGATAGAAAGAGATTCAATAAGAAAATTTCTGTCTCTAGAATGACATCATATAATCATATTGACCATATGGTTAAGTAAAATATGAAATACAAGCTGCTGATTTTAATTGCCTGCCACTGATGCACAAACTGGCTCAAGTTTAGATGTTCATTTTTATCACATCATTTTTTTATGTTTAGTGATGTTTAAGCTTTTTAAAAAATTAATTATACAGCTGCAAAGCCTGAAACAATGGTATATTAAAAGCTTCAGGGAAAACAAAATGTGAGATTACTTCTACTGATAATGGATTTATTAGTTATATTTTTAAAAGTCATTATTAAATCTTAAATACGGGTTTGTAAGTCACCTTCTAAAGCTGTGCTCAAAATAAGAGATACTGATTTTGAATAAAGAACTTGTCTTGGTCCTTTATTGTCCCTCCCCTCGGTCTGTCTCCCACCCTCCTACAAAAAATAGAAAAAAGTTTAACCATTTCAAGAAAAGAAGGTCAAAGAAAGTTACGTTTTGTCAGACAAAATTATACAAACTGGTGGGTTTTGCAGGCACCTGAAAGTCAGCTAGCCAGAATAGGTACCATGATACTCTATGTTTTTTAAATATATAATTATGTTTAAGAGTAGTATAAATGTTAACTCACTAAGAAGTGAAATGTCAATTTCAGTGACTTCATGTAAAACAAGAGAGTCATTTAGGAGCCTTGCCAGTTAAACTCTCCAGAGTCCTATCTAATTACAATTGCAACAGGAAGTACAATGGAGAACTAGAATGGCCATGAAATGTTCTATTGCCTAAATGTGTACTGCATATGAAAGTGGGAGAGAAACTGAAGACAAGGGATCCACAGGCCCCAGGGCAGGGAACAGAACAAAATGCATTATGTGATACAAGGGTTAATCAGAAATCACTAGTGATGACTTTCATAAATAAGTTATGACTGCACTACTTATTAAACTGTGGCCATCCCAAAGTCATGCCAACAAAACCATCATACCACACCACTATGTACTGTGCACATGGATGAGAGTGAGTTTGAGTATACACTCACACACACACACATATCCCTATATAGATACATTGTATTATTTTTATGATCTCATTCATAAAATTAAGTTTCTGAAAAGGGCTGCAGTCCAGGTGCAAGCCTGAGGGGGTTATGTTGAAATAGTTGGATGGTTATAGACCAAGAGCCAGCTATGGCATCATTTTTGGCTGGTGCCCAAGTACTGAAAATACCCTATGTATAAATAACTGTCTCCCCATTTTCCTGTAATTAATATTTAAAAGGAAAGCAATCAGGGTGGAACAAAATATTCTCAGCTCTTGTAAGTATAAATGTTTTAAGTTAAAAATTAATCTAAATAAGAAATTGTTATTTTGATTTGGAGTGTGGGAGGGATCTGTAGCAATTTGAAAATGTTTCCTCTGTTCCTTAGAGCTTGTAAGAGTGATCATAAATGTCAATATTTAAATGTAATGTAGATTAATTTGGGGGTGTGACTGACAGCAAACAGAAGTGTTACCCTCCTATACAGCATGTCCTCAAAGGTGTCTTGCCAAGTTTGGCTGTTTCTATCCTACCATGAGACTGCTTCAGATTCCAATCCTTACTTTAGGGGACTAGGAGAAGAGAAGGAAAACATTTTTCAAAGTTACTAATGTATCATGTTTGCGTAACCTTGCCCTGTGTGCATAGGTGGCAGACGGCTAGGGCTAGAGGGAGATGAACCCCTCCAAATCAAACTACTTATCAACTCCCCAAATGCCTGGCTCTCTCCCTCCCTGCTCCTATGCTTGTCCAGGTCTGCAAGCCCTGCTAAGTGCAACATGACGTTATGGAGGTTTCTTCCAGCTGCTTCTTAGTGGCCAAAGCCAGTGTGTCGGAATGGGGAGCCAGGGCCACACCAGCACTGGAAGACGGGGAATTTCTGCTGCCCAATCTAGCTCTCCAATGCACCAGGTCCAGGAGTTGAGGTGAGTGCAGGCTTGGGCAGGTTCAATCCACATTCATGGTGAACTGCCTAATGATAATGGTTACACATGCATGCACACATAGGCTCCACATTTGACTCTCAGCTAATATTTTACAACTTTATGGTCTTCTTATTGTCACTTTTGTCCATATCTTTATTCCCTCCACTATCTCATGCCCAAGTCATATGCTAATCTGAACATCTCATTATAAGGGTTACACAGTTTTGGCTTCAGTTCCCACTGATATTAGCTACTAATTAATATAAGCTAGTCAAAAATAGGCAATTTCTTTCATCCTATCACATTACTTCGACCATCAATCAACAGTATGAAACTCTAACATCACACTTATTCCTACATATGGAAAACAAACTAAGACCAACATTCTTGACACCCATGGGAGGACAGGGCAGGGAAGGAAAAAGCCCCTCCAACAGAAAATTCACCCAACAGAAGAGCTTCTACCACTCGGAGAACCATCAGAAGGGGGGGAAAAAAGATCATTCACCTCGTAACTGTTGTTCTTTGAGCTGTGTTGTTCATGTCTATTCCAATTAGGTATGTACACGCCCGCCAGAAGATTTTTCTCTTAGCAGCATCACTAGGGTCGGCCTGGGTATCCCCTGGAGTCAGGCTTCAGGGCGCCAAATATAGTGCCCTGCCGATCCCTCACCCCCTCAGTTCCTTCTTGCCTGCTGCTCCGACAGAGGGATAGGAGGGCGGATATTGGAATGGACAAAAACATCACATCTCAAAGAACAGTTACGAGAAGGTAACAGTTTTTTCTTCTTCAAGTTCTTGTTCATGTCCATTCCAATCACGTGACTCACAAGCGAAAATTCAGGAGGTTTGGACGGAATCATCCGCTGATTGGAGCACGGCTCGTCTGAAGGTCACACGTCTCTGGCCTGTTGTGAGATCACATAGTGCGTCGTAGAAGTATGTATCGAGGACCACTTTGCCACTCTGTGGACTTCCTGAGTGGGGAGCTGCACCAAGAATGCTGCTGAATAGGCCTGAGCTCTGGTGGAGTGTGCGGTGATCAGCAGAACAGGCACCTTCGCCAGGCCATAACACTCCCGAATGCATGACATGATACACATCAAGATGCATTGGGATGAGATGGGGAGACCTTTCATCTTGTCTGCCATCCCTATGAATAACTGGACGGACTTTTGCAACGGCTTAGTTCTCTCTATATAGAAGGCCAGCGCTCTGCAGACATCCAATGAGCGAAGCCTTCATTCCCTGCCACAGGAATGTGACTTAAGACAGAACACTGAGAGGAAGATATCCTGGCTGATGTGAAACTGAGTGACAACCTTAAGGAGAAAAGCCAGGTGAGGCCGGAGCTGAACCTTGCCCTTATGGAGTACCATGTAAGGGGTCTCAGATGTAAGGGTACTGAGCTCCGACCCAATCTTACGGAGTTCTAGGGGCTTTTGTATAGATTATTTAGGTTAATTTTTCTATCTACCCAATGGGACTCAGTACTCAGTCTAGAAGATACCATCAGAGATGCTTAGTTTTGCAGTTCTCAAACTGTGGGATTTGTGCCTCCAGAGAGAACATGGTTGTTAACAGCAAAAATGTTTTTAAATAAATATATAGAGAAGTGAGAAATAACAGATCTCAACTCTATTATTCCACTGCAAATTTGTGTACATACAGTCAATCCCTTACCTCTCTCTAAAAATGCAAAGTTTCAAAAAGTTGAATGAATAGAAGATTGTTGGGGGCAGAATAGATCTGGACAAGGAGAAGTAGTTTGGAGATAAATGTGAGGAGGGAGAGAGAGGCAGTAGAAGCAAAAGTGAAACTATCTGAGCAGCATATTCCAGAAGTCTTGAGGTCTTTCTGAGTGTAGCCTTCATTGATTTGAGAGCTACCATACCATTCTCTCACTAGAAGGGAAAACCTATAATGACAGCAAGCCATAAAAGAGACTCAGTTTGGGAATATTTTAATGTGGGTAAGACAGGCATGTGTGCAAAATGCAAACAGTGCAACAAAGAAATGCAAGGCCTGGTTGCCCAAATGAAACATCATCATGAGAAGTGTTGCTTCTCAGGAGGAAACTGCATTGAAGATGATGAAAGAAACGTGTGAACATGCAGGATCTTCAGATTGGTAAACTTTTATTTCATACTTCTTTCTTAAGCACTGCCTATCTTCCTTCTGGACTATTTTTGAATTCTCATGTTTGAGCAAAATTTATAGTTGTTACTCTAGGGTACTATCATTTTAGATGCAGTTGTGATAAAAAAAATAGCTAAAATAGGCACATCTTCCTTTTACAATTTCACCTTTAAAGTAGTACTAAGTGTCAGTGAATGCAATGAGTAATACTAAATGAGCAGTATGGTTATAATAATTAAATAACTGCACTGACTTATTTTGTTTAGGAGAATCCATCCTCAACATACAGGATTCTGAAGACTATCCACTTCACGATCACCATCATTTTCTATAGTTTGGGAATTATCTGCCAATGATAGTGTTTCAGTAACATCATGTATGTCACATAGCCACAGTATATCACTTGTAGCAAAAAGAAAAAACATTTCCATCATCCAGAAACAGCCATAGATAAGTTTGTGATAAGAACCAGTAGACTACAAAAAGTAGTAACTGATGAAAAAATTGCCCAGTTTGTTTACGCAACAAATTCTCCTCCATATGATTAAGAATCCACACTTCATTAACACGGTTCAGTCATTAAGATCGGGATACAGTCCACCCAGTAGAGCAGATGTCGCAGGCAAATTGCTGGGTAAAGTGTATGAAAGAGAAATTAAACAGTGTGCAAAAGGTTTAGAAGGTGAAATTGTTAATCAGAATCTTGATGGGTGGAGTAAATGTCCACAATTATCCTGTTGTATGTGTTTGTGACAACAGAAGAAGGGAATGTCTTCCTTATAGAAACAATTGATACATCAAGAAATGCGCACACAGCAAAATACTTACAAGAAGCAGCAGTAAAAACTATAACAAACTGCGGGGGAAAAATTCAAATGTATAGTACGCAGCGTGGTCACAGACAATGTACCCAAGATGAGAAGAAAATTAGAAGACAGTGAAGACAGTCCCAAGCTAATAACATACAGTTGCAGTGCTCATTTGATGCACCACCTAGCCAAAGACTTCAGTATTCCAGAAATGAAGGCTAATGATGTTGAAATTGCAAAATACTTCCATAACAACCCATTTGCAGCAGCTGCTCTGAAAAAACTGGGAGGAACCAAGCTAACTCTCCCACAAGATGTGTGATGGAACTCAGTAGAGGACTGTTTTGAGCACTATATCAAGAACCAACCTAATCTGAGAGTTTGTGAACAAAATCATGACAAATAGATGGCACCGTCACAGACAAAGTTCTCAACATTGGGCTTAAGAGAACTGTTGAAAACATTCTGAGGACCCTGAAGCCTATTTCTGTAGGCTTGAACAAAATACAGGGAAATAACTGTTTTATTGCTGACACTGCTGAAATTTGGAAGGAAATGAGTGAGATCTCAAAATGAGAAATAAGCAACGACAGAGTTAAATTACAAGCATTAAAAAAAACCTAATGGGACAAGCACCATCTTCAGCTTATTTTATTGCTAATATTCTCAACACTTGGTACTAGGGTCAAACCTTAACGTCTGAAGAAGAGGAGATGGCTATGACATGGACATACAGCAATCATCCCTCCATAATGCCAACTATAATAAACTTCAGAGCTAAGGGTGAACCATTCAAGAAATATATGTCTGATGATGATGTTTTAAAGAAAATCACACCAGTTCACTAGTGTAAGTCACCTAAGCACTTGGATTCAGAGACTGTTGAAGTGATAATCTCACTTTTAACAGTAGTAGCTTCTGCCGGTGTAGAAAGAATATCTTCTTCCTTTGAACTAATTCATTCTGAACTGAGAAATCGTTTGGGACCTGAAAAAGCAGGAAGGCGTGTTTTTCTTTTCCAGATTATGAAAAACAGGAAAGTGAAGGTGAAGGTGACTGAGTTAACTGCAGAAGCCAATATCTTAGGTTTCTCATGTTGACCTGGCTGACAATCTATTTAAACGTGTGTGGGGGTTTTAATATTTCATTCAACTATTTTTGTTAAACAATTTTAATAAAAACAAACCTGACTTAAAAAAAAAAACTTTAATGTTTAACTAAATTCAAAAAATCATATGCTTGTTTTGTTAAAATATACCTCGCAATAGCCTGTGTCGCTATAGCACAGTTTGCGTATAGTGCGGTCACAGCAATGGATCCCAAATTTAAATATTTAAATTGGGATCCATGTCAACGCATCCCCCGCGCTAACGCGGGACTGCACATGGATCCCGAACCCTGGGCTATAGTGCAGGTCCAGTATATTATATGTTCACTGTTGAAGAAAAAAATCCAGAATACATAACGTTGTTGTTTTTGTTAAATAATTTCAAATGTCTGTCTGGTGATGTTCTCCTCCTAATACAGCATGGCAAGAAAATCCTCTAAATATTAATGATTAATCTGTTGAACTGGAAATAGTTCACCTCCTAATGACTTCATAAATATCTGCTTCAATTACTTTTGGTAAATGAAATAACCAATCATTCATTTCCTGATATAGCTGCACAACGAATCTGAAAAGTTTTTGAAATACATCACTTTAAAAATGTATAGTGTGTACTGTCTAAAAATGAAACCTTACATCTATCTCTGAATTGTGAAGAATATGTATTACAGTTATAACAAACAACAAGAATGCACTTTTATGTAGAAATCTATGATTAAATCGAGTCTTCTTGAATATTAATTTAAATCAATTTGACTTAAATCAACTCCACCCTGCCTTGATGTTAAAGTGATGGCACTCTGTGCAGTTAGGAAAGACAGTTTGGGTTTGAAATAAGCAGTTATTTTGTGCCACTGTTTTCTTGCTGTAGTAGAGGCATCAATATAATGGGGGTTATTAGTAATTACTTGAATTAGGGAATCTCATAAATTCCAGCTGGTGAACACGTGGCCAGTGTTATTTCTTTCATACAAAATTATTCATTAGGCCAAAAAACCAACCCTGCACAAAAATGTTGCTTGCACATTGATAAATACTCATGTCCATATTTTCTTCATTAATCACACAAACAATCCTGGGTTCAACTGACAAATAATTGTAATAATAAAAACATACAGAATGCATCAGGCCCTAAATATGCAAAAATCTTGAGGAAATGAGAGGAACAGTTATAAATGACTTGTATCCAGTGAGATGAAATTTGACTTTATGAGTTCTGGAAAGGAAACCTACAGAAATTCAAAACCTTATTTCTCTTGTGTTTGGCTCTGGTTTGGGTGGATGATTAGGGGAGGGTGGAGATCAACCCTGTCACACCACAACATATGTTATTGGTTTATAGACAATCATTCACTACTCCCTGATTTTACTAATGCAGTTGTGTGCTTCAGAGATCTTTGACAGTAAGAATGTCTCTTAACTCAAAGTGAGTTTAAGATATTTTTGAATTACCCAAAAAGAAACACAATAGCTTCATGGAGAGAAGACAAGACAGACGTAGGAAATCATGAGTCAAAAGAATTCATACAAACACACTGTCATACACTGCACAACACATCATTGGGTTTGAGAGACTGAGTTGTTGAGTAAATGCTTTGTGAAGATATTTTATCAAGGCCATTTGCACTACTCTAGTAAAGCTTGCATGCTTGTTGCCTCTTACACCATTACTTTTTCAGTGTTCTATAACTTGGCTGTGAAACATTTACTTCCTTTACATTAGAAGTAATATAATATTTCTGCAGGCCAGAACTTAAAAACCATGCTTAGTTAAACAAAAATTTTAAAGCAATTACTCCATAATGTGGACTAATTATTTTTGGCAGTGGTAATTTTATTATTTTTTAATAAGCTATTTAACGCTGAAAAATGACAACTCCCATAGTTTTACTAAGGATTTCCTATGCACGTATGGACTACTACTTACAGAACAGATCCATTTACGTGTGAATTTGCTTAATGCACAGTAGCGCCATGCCTCCCAGTGCTACCTATTTAACACGCGAGACTCGTCAACATGCGGTACAGGAACTTCCTATGTAGCGCTACAGATTTGCTCACTAACTCACTGACATAGAAATTGACAGGAAGTACGGAGCGGAAATGTGTTGTAGGCTTACTGGCGTTTCTGCTTCCTAATATAATGGCAGTGGGCAAGCATCAACATTCCTACACTGTAGAAGAAAAGCTAGCTGCAATAGATCGAGTAAATAGCAGAGAAACCCAGGCCAAAGTTTCAAAAGATATTGGGATTGCCAAATCTACTCTCTGAGGATGGCTAAAAAACTAATCTAAACAGAATGGCTTTGTACAAAATATCGATTCTGCCGCAGGGCTCAGGCAAAAACGTGTGCGCTATTCAGCAAAACCCACAATAGACAAAGCCATGCGCACGTGGTTTGCTCAGGAAAGGCTGAAAGGAATGCTGCTAAGTGGGCCAATTCTTCAAACCCAAGCGACAAAATTTGGAAATTCAGTGGGGGGATGAATCATTCCAAGACAGCAAGGGGTTTATAAGTCGTTTTAAAAAGCGTCATGGCATAGTGCAGGTATTGATTACTGGAGAAAGCCGATCAGCCAACGAATCAGCCACGAACGTGTTTCCCGCTGAGTTAAAATATATTTTACAAAATGAAGACTACCACGAACAACAACTTTATAATTGTAATGAAACTGCTTTAATTACAAAACTGCTACCTATTAAGACTTTAGCCTTTAATTATGAGAGACAGAAAACAGCTGGATTTAAAAAGATAAAGGATCATGTAACTTCTTTTTTGTAGTAATAAGACGAGCAGCCATAAGCTTGCCCCTCTTCTTGTTGGCCGCTTTCACAAATTGTTTGATTCTCGATGATTTGATTACGTATAAATATCTTAAGATATTTCAGCATGGCCCTCCTAACCCACAGTCTGCTAACACGTGGTCGCGATGGCTTGACTCCTGACATCCGCGCACAAACAGGTCTGTAGTGTAATAGGAAGATTGCCTCATGAACCATCCCCTTCTCACTCACTATTCTCCCCTCATCTGTGATCAGTCTAATTACAGTAATACATTTGATATATTTTTAGTTTCTCTTAATATAAAGTTAGAGGTTGGAAACAAAGAAACCAGTTAACACCAAGTGACAGTTAGCTCCAGCAGCTCCTCTGTTAATAGAAATCTGGGATTTTCTGCAAGAAGCCATTGATTGTCTCACCAGCATAACTGACACTCCATTTCATTTATATATCAGGGAGCTTTTAAAAACCTCCCCAGATTTTAAAAAACTACAAACAACAAATAATGAGTCATTTCCTCAGCTCTGCTCTGCAGGGCAAAAATGTTAATCATCTGCTAAAGATAAATTCTCAGTCTAGTAGCTTTGCTAATCATAGTCTGCCCCACGCAGCAAAGATAACACAACTACAGATTAACTGTGGAGAGGTAAGTGAAGGGAGAGCTAGCGGGGAGGAAAAGGAGTCATTGTTACTGGGTGTGACCCATGGTCTCTTCTCTCATTTGGTTTCTCCCTCATTGAAGCCTACTAAAGTGCATGAGCCCGTGAAGTGTTGAACTCTCATTCCCACAAAAGAAGGTTTTACATGGGGGAGCACTGTGACAGAAGATTACCCAAAAGGAACGGTCTATGACCAGGAATGAGTATTTCTGTACGTCATCCATTAATTGGAGTGGAGAAGAAATATAAAGCAATTTAAATGTATGATTTTCAAAAGAGTGTATGTGATTCAGGAGCTTTTCAAACTTCCACCATAAGGGCCTGATCCAGCTCCCAGTGAAGTCAATGGAAGTCTCTCCACTGATTTCAATGGAGTTGAATGGAGCCCTAAGTATAAACAATATAGAAATATTGCTAAGCAATCAAGACCAAGGATACAATTTTCATCTTTAATCACTTAAAGGAGACAAAATCCACACTCCTACTCCAAGGAGTAAGCAAAATGCATAAAACATTAGATCATAACTAAAGATAGGAAGTTTCTCCCTTAAAAATACTGTTTACAAAACACTTGAAAGACTTAGGAATTTCTCTCAATAGTTAATGTATCAGAACAAATACTGGGACCATAAATTCAATAATACATTAGTTATTTCTGGATTGCAATCTCCAACATCTAGAAAATTAATAATATAAGCCCCCGGAGAGGCAAGCCTTCTAAGATTATGATGTTCCAGAATGTCAATTTTTCACGTCAAAACTTCGCTGAGAAGAAACTTGCTTTTTCAGTGCTCCTAAATAAGTCTATTTGCTTCAATGGGAACAGAGCCTGCATTTCTCTTGGGCAATAGTGCCCAGATCCAGGACCAAGAAATTCTTTTTTGTGGGATGGGTTGTTCTTTAAACATTATTTATACGCCAAGCTGCATTTAAAATTCTATTATCTCCCATATCAAACTGTTACATTTTCCTTCCATAATGGAAATGGCCTCTTATACAGAAAGTAATTGGATCTGCTGGAGTACAGACAGTTATTTTCATCTTGGTAGAGTTGGATAACAAGATCCGGGTTTGCTCAACACTCTTAAATTGGTGAATAATGGGACCCTCTAGTTTACAAAATTTAAATCTCGTAAATATACACACCCTATCTGGCACAGCAAATCCAGCCACTAGTCTACGGGAGTGGGAATTACTCATCCTAGAGTCAGCAGCTTTGCAAATACACATTCCTCACGAAGTCTAGAGCAGTCTTGCTTGAACTCAAAACAAGCTTTGACTATATGAAAATATTTTTGAGGGTAGCTTAATCTCACAAAATGCCAAATGACCCCTAACCTTCCACAAACCATGTAGTCTCTGAATATTATATAAGATGATGCCATCGACTGGGATGGAATGACCTCGTACTAACTCGTTGAGAAGCATACCAGTTTCTCGCCTCAACAGCAAATTTGTTCCTGATGCAACTCCCTTGAAGTCAATTGAATGCACTAGGAATTAATCTGATGTCTGGTAATTTAGCACTTCTGGAGAATGTGGAATAGAGTCATCAAAATAACAAGTTAGTTCAGGAAAACAAAAAGGTGTACAGACTTAAAATAGTTAAAATATATTACTTAAAATGCCCTTCAACTAGAATTGTACCACTACATATAGATTTTTGTGAATGACATAAGTAGTTCAAAGGTGTAACTACTAAGTAAATTGGATGGAAAAAGGGATCTAAAAATTGTTTACAAAAAAAAGTACATTTACAGTACTCTCATTTTCAGAGGTTGGAAAGAATCTATGATTGTCATGAGACTTCTAGCAAATAAGACATCAGTAAGCAAAACTTACTTGTAATATTTTGGATCACCTTCCTGATGGTGATCTGACCAACACTTTAAAAGTATCACACAGTGGTTTATGCTTACGGGAAGTAATTTGAAACCCAAATTGTGGTCTTGAATTGCTGAATTTGGTATGCTATCTTGTTTCAGAGTAACAACCAGCATCACTGAGTACAGGGGGCGGCAACCTATGGTACGCGAGCCAATTTAGGCTGGCACACGGGGAGACCTCAGCTCCCCGGCAGCTTTGGGGTTCCCCCCCGCTGGTGCCTTGCCAGCCGCCGCCTGCCCCACTCAGCTCCAGCTGACAGCTTGGGGTCCTTATACCCTGGCTGGCAGTGGGAGCTCAGTGGGGCAGGTGGGACCCCGACTGGCAAGGCGCCAGCAGAGGAACCCCAAAGCGGCGTGGGCTGAGCGCTCAGCCCGCACCGCTTCGGGGTTTCCCCTGCGGGCTCCTGCCAGTCGGGGTCTCAGCTCCCGCTGCCAGCCGGGGCTCCCTAAGCCCAGGCTGGCAGTGGGAGCTGAGTGGGGTGGGGACCCCAGCTGGCAAGGCGCCAGCGGGGGAACCCCAAAGCGGCACAGGATGACTACTCGGCCCGCGCCGCTTTGGGGTTTCCCCCATGGGCTCCTGCCAGCCGGGGTCTCAGCTCCCGCTGCCAGCCTGGGCTCTCTGAGTTTCCCTCTCTGGGTTTCCCCCATGGGCTCCTGCCAGCTGGGGTCTCAGCTCCCACTGCCAGCTTGGGCTCCCTGAGTCCAGGCTTGCAGTGGGAGCTGAGTAGGGCAGGTGGGGCACTCCGGCTGGCAAGACGCCAGCAGGGGAACCTCAAAGAGACGCGGGCTGAGCGCTTAGCCCACCGCTTTGGGGTTTCCCCTGTAGGCTCCTGCCAGTCCACCGTCAGCCTGGGTTCCCTATACCCAGGCTAGCAGCGGGAGCTGACTAGGGCAGGCAGTGGGACCCCAGCTGGCAGGAGCCTGGGGGGCGAAACCCCAAAGCAGGTGGGCTGAGCTACTTAGCCTACCCCTGCCCTGGGGGTTTCCCCTGCTGGCCCCTTCAGCCCCTCCCCTTCCACCTGAAGCCCCACCCCTTCCAGACTGACATGCAAAGGCCTAACTAAATGAAGATTCGGCACACCATCTCTAAAAGGTTGCCAATCCCTGATCTAGTAGTAGATAGTAAATCTGCATCTTTGTGATGCTTCCGGAATTTGATTTGAGTGCAGGGCATTCACAGACCCCACTGCTATGATATCATCACAAAAAATGCTTCCACAACTGCCTCTAAAAAGTAGCCAGTTCCCTAAACAACCAACAAACACTGTGAGAACATCACCTGGTTTGTATTTTCTGGCAAGCAGTGGGGATTGAGGTTGGGGATATGCTTGGTGTGTTCTACCCAAGACTGCTTGTGTGCACTTTTATTTACTGTGGGGCTTTTATGGGCAAGGAGGCATATCTGGTATCATTGCTTGGATTCTTGTCTGCATACCATATCACACTGTATCCACCCATTGCTCTGGACTAATTGAGAAATTATGGAATGAAATACATCCATTCTACTCTGTATGGTACTGTGTTATTCATCCCAGAGAGTCTTTTAGATCAGTTGCTCTCAACCTTCCCATAGTACTGTACCTCTTTCAGGAGTCTGATTTGTCTTGCGTACCCCAAGTTTCACCTCATTTAAAAACTACTTGCTTACAAAATCAGACATAAAAATACAAATGTGTTACAGCACACTATTACTGAAACATTGCTTACTTTCTCATTTTTACCATAAAATTATAAAATAAATCAATTGGAACACAAATATTATAGTTCCATTTCAGTGTATAATATATAGAGCAGTATAAACGATTGTCTGTATGAAATTTTAGTTTGTACTGACTTTGCTAGTGCTTTGCATATAGCCTGTTGTAAAACTAAGCAAACATCTAGAGGAATTGATGTATCTCCTGAAAGACCTCTGCATATGTGTACCCCTGATTGAGACCCACTCTTTCAGATTGCGCATTAAAAACTGACATAACTCCCAGTCTTGCATGAACTCCCAAATTTCTACCAATTCATGCTTATGCTTAGCCTTCCCACTATTTCCCCCCTGCACAAATAAGAAAAACTTGACCCTATCCATTGATACTTTCCCCTCTTCCTCCATTCCATGGTATATTCACATCACCATTAGACTTATGTTCTGTGCTGATGAAGGTTTTAAATTTTTAACCATGTTTGCCAGTACCCAACTCTAAAGGAATAAATTTCACCATTGCTCACCCTGTGAATCACTGACCTCTTGGTGCCAATTGGCAGCGGGTACAGGAGTGCAAAAAAGAGTTAAAGGGATTCCCTGGATGTGGTATAAAATGATAATGCAAGAACGGGACTGGGGACAGAAGAATAAAAATTAATAATGTTAAAATAGGTTCAATATGCCAGAAAACAGCTTTTACAAGAGCATTTACAGCACAAGAGAGTGAACATAAAATCAATGGCATCTCTGATCTGAGCCATGATGAAATTATGCTAAGTTTATGCATTAAGAAAAATTCACATACAAAACCAACATGAAATTATAATTGGATTTGTCATTTCAAAGCATTAGTATCAGATTTTCAGATAATAGTGGGTCACATACGCCTATGCTGATAAAGGAAGTTAGCCAAATAAACAAATGCTGTGTTTCTACTGTAAGGAAATACGTGTACCAATGAAGCAACCTTTCAAGCACAAAAGTAATTTAACACTAAAACTGCATGAAAAGTGATCTCTATGGGAATAGCACAGCTGCTAAAATCCAAGTCAGTTTTTATTAAATCATCAGGACTGTTTATGTAAAACAAGGCTCTTCTAAAATGATCACCAAGAGGAAATCATTTGCTAACAAAAACTAATACGCGCATTTAATTAATGGGGCGCGTGTGTGTACAAGTACTGTACGGAGTTATATGTGGTCAGTATCTCTAGTCATAGGGAAGGTGAACATCAGATTCCCTACTTTCAAAACAAACAGGATAAACTGATTATCGTTCTTTTATAAAACAAAAGACCTAGAATGACCCCCATAGAGTACCTCCGCAAAAACATACTAGTGGAAATAAAGAGAAAATTACTGTTTTTTTAACTACCACTATATTGCTTAGCCACGCAAGAGAGTACAGATGTGCTCCCAACAAAACCACGAGTTTGTAAATTTAGCACTGCAGTTTTTTAAGAGAATGTGTACACAAAAGTCCTTGAGGGCCTGACTAATATATAAGCTACACTAAAGGCGTGAGTAGTACTACTGTATCAATAGAAGTTTCTACAAGACAGAACTCTAAATCTTAACAAAAATAATAAAAAAAATCCCCAGCCCCTCAAGATCTGTATTTTTAAATATGAAGGATGAGTTTAGTGTAGAGAATGGAAAGAAATTCCTGCAGTGTCTCTGGGTACACAAAACTTGATTAAATTAATAGCATTTCCATATGTGCCAAATTTTGACTTAAACCACCAACTCTTCATATTGAGATATCCCAGTCAAGACCACTAGGACTTATACTACACAGTCGCAGAAAAGTTGCCAAAGCCAGTTTTCAGGGATACAATACAGAAAAACAATCCAGCAAGGAAGAGGCCTCACACAGACACAAGAGTGGTATGTACCAGTGATCTGGCAAGGTTCAACTCAGAATCCCAGCAACTCCTGTAATCCATTAGTTGAGTCAGGATGTCAGCGCTAGCATGAAAACTAAGCAGCCTCTTCAATACTACAGTTATAAAGATAAAGACTTATATGTAAGGATAAATTAAAAACTATCAAGAAGGATCAGCTATTCATAATTTACCTAAGTGCAAAAGGCACCCAGTGCAAGTGTGTTAAAAAGAGGCAGAACCAGACTTCAAAAATAAATTTCTCAAATAATTAAAAAATTCTTCAACTGTACACTTTAAACTATTTCATAATGTTTCTGGATTAACAATACAGCAGCATGTTGTTCTTGGTGGCTTTTCAGTGAAGATCAAAGGGGAAAGTCTCATTATACTGGCTTCATAACATTGCCCATAATGTATTTATTTTTTTAAGTGTCAGCATGAAACTCTGATGTAGAGAGACAGTAGGTGTCAGACTTGACTTCTCTATGTAACCCAAGGAAAACCAGAAGATAGGGTAGGGAGAGGGGAGTCAGACCAAAATGGTTTAATCTGTAGCCAGAACATAGGACAAAGTACTGAATTAGATCCCAGACCCTAAAGAAATAAGGAAAAGAAGTATATTTGAGTGAACCAACCTTAGATGCCATATGATCTGATTGTAAAATATTGCATATTCAGAAATAAAATACAAGCAACTAAGACTTACTTTGGGAGAGCAGGCTGTGCATTTGTCAAATGCAAGGCTGACAGGAAGGACATTATCAAATCTGGATAAAAATCCACGAATCTGGAAAGAAATAAAATGTACATTCATATCATGTAATTATATCATGCACATTTCCAAAATTCTAGCTGAGTTAGGCACATTCAGCAGGGGGATGAACATTATCCTATACCGTCGCAAAATCAGGGTGGTGCTAATTTGATGGCCTCAGCAGTTTGTTCTACTAAATCTGTATTTCATATAATATGCGAACTGGTTAATTTTTCTACAGACACATCTAATGGGAGGACAATATAAATGCAATATTATTTAAATATGAACAGAGGCACAGCACCACCTGCAGTTTGAATTTTTTAGTTAATGTCAAGAAAACAAACAGCCATGTCATCACTTTTTTCTCCCATGCATTTCCCTACATTCTCTCCCTTTATAAAAATTACGATCTGAAAACATAAATGTGCATATCCATACTGAATGGCCGCTGCTGACCTATTTGACATTAGAAAAGTACAAAGAAAACTAATACACACACAAAATTTCCAGATAATTGGCTCTGATAAAATCTACACTCTGTACAGATTTTGGGCCAGGGTCTTCCAACATGTTCACAGAAAACCCAACAGAATGAGCTGGATGCTGGTTGAGGATCCTTAGCACTATTACACTACAAATAATTAACACAAAAGTATTTTTCCTCTCTCCCCAATTTTTCTTCTTTTTTGGTAAATGCAGTTCATTCTTAACATCGTTTTGTACTTGACTAATTGTTAAAATAACCAGCTGCTTGAAGACTGGATGAACACTGGAATTCTTTGTATAGAACTAATTTTTTTCTATTATCTTCTTAGTTTGCTTTCCCAAATGAAGATTCCAGGAGGGACTCCGACCAGGAATATGTTTTTGAACTAAAGTAGATTGAGCATTTAGATTGTAAGCTCAGGAGCAGAGACCATCTCTTTATTGTGTGTGTGTACAGCGCCTAATACAATGGGGTCCTGGTCTGTGATTGGGTGCAATAGCGATACAACTAATAAAATAAAACACATTAAGATAATAAAAATGACTAATTCAATGTTTTAGAGAAGCTCTTATAACATTTTTCATCATAGCTTATTATTGTGCAAAACATTCTTTCCCCTTTGTACACATAAAACAATACTTGTGAGGCTGCATAAGTGATTAGATAATTCCATTATATTTTTAACCTGCCACATAACTATGTTTCAAAGTCTACATTTTCATCTTTGAAAAATGCCTCATCTCTAGACATTAGATGAAATCTGAGTCCCATTGTAGACACTGACAACACTCAGTGAAGCCAGGATTTCACCCATTATGTTTTAAAAAGATAATCTTCTGCATGAGATCTGAATGTACACTAATGACGTAAATGGAAATGTTAACCTGTCTGCAGACAGTCTGAAACAATAGCTCTCTGAGATGTGAGCTATCCTATTCATCTCAATGGGTATTATCTCTGAAATATGATGGAAATTTAAATGTCATTAACCATTTCACTATTGAGCATTTTAGCAGAAACATGCCTATGGATGCAGGATGCAGAGGGGCAGCTAGTTGCTCTCAAAAATCACCAGCATTGGGAACAGGGAATTCAAGCCCTACTATTCCCAAATTTAAGTCAAATCAGCTCCTGTCCTAAAGGGGGAGGGAAAGAGGAGACCCATCCCTTCTCCAATGCCAAAAGCCTCAGTTTCTCTCATGGGGAGAAGAAAACAAAAGCAGCTTCCACACTTTCTCTGTTTCCTCTGCCAGGTTGTCAAAGCCTTCAGTTTTCCCCAAGACCTTCTGCAAAGAAGCTGTTCACTATCAATAGAAAAATCAGCAACCTGCTGAACAGTGAAAATTTAGGTCAGCATAGACTGAACTGTTCATTAGTAAAATATACATAAAATCACACAAAGAACATGCTGCTGCATGAACCTGACTAGAAGATGAGAAAGGAGGGAGTCAGTGCCACATGAATTACATAGTGTGCCACAAAATTATGTCACAATATGTTCAATAAAAGATGCTACCTCACTCACCTTGTCTCTTTCAGGATGTTCTGCTTCATACAGAATTGGAAATCAGTTGTGTTTTAAACATCAAATTATATTGGTAAACTCATTCTCATTTGAATTTACCATAGCGCAAAATAATATTCCTATCAACTGCTATCCCTAGTGTAGTGGAAGAAACCATGAACCTGTAGTAGTCTTGCTAGAACTGATGCCTAGATTTCATGCACTTATGATGCCATTCCAGTACCCAAGTAAAATGGAGGGTTCTCTCCAACACTAAATGTCCTTGCTTTATAACATGTTCCAACATTATATCAAGATCATTCTAATTATTTAGCAGGTTCTACACTGTATTAATATTTATACATTATTATCATCATCATCTTACCCCACTACCACCTTGGTATCTCTGATGATCTGTCCTGCTATAGATGCTTCCAAAATGCTTGGTAAGTATTGACATTATTACTGCCTTTCACCATTACTATGTTGGCCATTTTGTAATTCTGTTATGCTGGGAAACTCATAATACTGCCACAGAGTACACTCAAGTCAGTTGTAATAGATTAATACTAACAATGCTATAAGTAACAGCATTGTTCCAGTGTAAATGACATTGATTTTGCCGCGTACTTTGGTAACTACAGTAAGAATACAATTACATTAGCCAATAGTTTATCAAAAAAGTATCTCATTGCTCAAACTACCTTTACATCAAACGCATGTTGCAACTGAAGAAAATCCAAATTTTAAGTAATCTAAAACATACGGAAAAGGTCTGAACTGGTAAATTAGACAGATTGTACTCATACGACTTTTGTGCAAAAAACTTTGAACCCAAGAGCATTCTTTATCAAGAGGATCCATGCTCTATTATTTTGGTGAAAAGTAACAGTAATAGATGGACAAAATATATCACTATCCAAACTACAGAAACAATCTAATACAAGTGAACAGGTTTGGGGGAGTCAAAATCTGATCCCACATTCATACAAGTTAGTGGATTTGGGGGAGTTACATTAAACACCAATATAGATGGAGTACAGTTCAAAAGAAAATAAAAATCTTTTAGACAAAAAAGGTAAGTTCAACATAAAAATATTGTATTTCATACTGACAGCAGCTGGCCCCAAATGACTGCACATTTCATTTATGGTATCAATTTCATCAGACTTGCTTAGTCTAGACACTTCACTTTAACAAGAGACTGGCAGAGGTTAACCTGTCTACTAAGAAATGAATCATAATTTCAAAGCCATAACTGCACATTAAATTACATAATGGCCATATCTGATAGTTTTTAAACAGTGAACGTTATACAGCTGTAAGAAAATGACATCAGAGCAAGCCAGATATCAGGCAACATAACCTATGATAGTTGAATTTGTTCACAGAGGCTCCTGAATTCAGTTTGTTCTCAGCATCTCCTGGAAACTAACAAACTACCCCCCAAAAAAGGAAAAACAAAGGCAAGCCAACCCAGGACAAGAGCCTAAATGCTTCTCAAAATACCTACTGCAAATGAAGCACAGCTGAAATAGAACTATTAGAGGTCACGACAGCAAACAGCACCCAAAAGAATGCACAAGAATAAGAGGGACAGACGACACAGAGTAAATCCCTACTCTAAAATGAAAAAAGGAGTCACAATCTGCTATATCAACAATCCTGCGGTAAGAGTATGGCTGTGCCTATGCTTAAACCGCTGCTGCAGCTGTGCCACTGAACTGCTTCAGTGTAGCCACTCACCACAGCAGTGGCTCTCAAAAACTTTTACTGGCAACCTCTTTCACACAACAAGACACTGAGTGCAATCCCCCTAATAAATTAAACACACTTTTTAATATATTTAATATCATTATAAATGCTGTAGACTACACGGCCCCCCATGTAATAACCTCATGACCCTTAGGGGTCCTGACCCCCAGTTTGAGAACCCCTGCACAACAGTGATGGGAGGGTTTCTCCCACTGCTGTAGTTAATCCTCCTCCCTTACAGGGAGATAGACTGATAGAACAATTCTTCTGACAACCTAACCCTGTCTACACTGGGGGATCGGCTGGCTTAGCTACCTTGCTCAGGAGGTGGATTTTTCACAACCCTGAGCGACAGAGTTGGATCACCTTACCTTTTTAGTATAAACCTGCACTAAGACTCAACGGGACAGTCCCTCTGCTGGTATAAACTGCCATAGCTTCACTGAAAAGCAAGAGCCCAAATAGACACTGAAGGCTATGTCTATATTTAAAAGCTATAGTGGTACAACTGCAGTGATAGAGCTGTGCTGCTGTAGCACTTCAGTGAAGACACTTACTACAGCTGTGATAGGGGTTCTCCCATTGCTGTGTGGGTTATCCACCTCCTGCAGAAACAGCAGCTAAGTTGACAGAAGAATTCTTCCACTGACCTCTTGCTGTCTGCACCCAGGGGTAGGTTGGCTTAATTATGTCTCTCGAGGGTGAGGATTTTTCACGTTCCTGAGACACATAGCTATGCTGATGTAACTTTTCAACATGGACCAGCCCTTACACTGAGCCTGTACTGTGTCCGTTTCAGTCCTCGCTATTTATAGTCTGTCAGGTTCCATTAGAATGCACTCTTATCTTAGAATTACTGCAATGGCACGTTGTGACTGGTGGGCAGGAATTAACTCTGATGTCCTCTGCCAGAATTATTAGAAACACTTAAAAGTTGTATTGACTTTTCTGATATTACAATAAAACAAATTAATTTAGTTACAGGACCCTGGGTTCAAGTTGTTACTTTAATGATCTGACACGGGCTCACAAATGCAGATCAGGAAGAAATGATTTTTTCTCCTGAACTCTCTCTCTTATTGCCCATTTTGTTTCTTTCTCCTATTCTCTTCCATGGCATTCCTTATTTCTGCACCTCTCTCTCACTCATGGCCTGGTGCACAAGGCAATCACCCTCTCTCCTTTCAAACCCCTTCTTCCAAGAGTCACACCTATGTTAACTAAGAAAGAAACGTGTCATGCACTAATTATAAATTATATTTAAAATCCATAATAACCTATACAACAGGACCACACTCTGGGCTTATTTGTCTATCCACTTAGATCACATGATCCTTTGAGCAGGATCTACCTCTTCTTCTGTGTTTTGAACACCACTGGTGTTTAACAAACAAATACGAATACTACAAAGAAATTAAGATCTTATCCAGAGATTATCCTGAATTCACCCTCTTATGATAGAGAATCTTCAAACACAGAGTACTCACACCATCTGTGGCCCAGTTCTGCCTTCAGACATACGTTGATGGATTTCCTCTGAAGGCAGAAGGTGGTCCTATCACTATTTACAGTTATAAGGAGAATATTTCAATTTCAGTTCTGAACTGATTGGCTTATTATTGCAATTAACCACTTGGTGGCACTGACATGCAGTTTCTGAATTGATGTATAACTACATTACTTGCTACTTGTTACTTTTATTTTCTATTAAAAAATAGATATATATGAATCAAATATTCTTTTCTTGTATTAAGCCTCATTTTTATTACATTATCATCTTTGATTTACGCAAGCAGCCAGGCATCACATATGAATGATGTGGAACAGAGTAATTGAAAATCAGGTCATAGAAGGCTCAAACCAGACACCCAAAAACTAAGGACTATACTCCAATTCTCTTAGTCAAACTGAAAGAGAAGTTACTCACCCTGTTTACTAATGTCTCCCTATGGGTGCTCCACTTCAGGTGTGTGCACATGATTCATGCACCTTTGGTTAGAGCTTGTCATTAGCAACGTCTGTTCAGTCCACACATGCACTGTTGATATCTTTGTGCCCTGCACTGAGGATATATCAAGCTGCACAAATGAACTATCCTCAGCTCCCTCTCCATTGCTGAGTGTCAGTAAGAAATTCTGAAGCAGAGGGAAAGGACATGGGTAATGGAGCACCCAAAGGAACACACATTTCAAACTACAGTGACTGCACAGAGTGAGTAACCTCTCTTTCTTATTCAAGTAATGATCCTGAGTACTCCACTTCAGATGATTCCTGAGCAGAATCCCCCACATAAAGAGGAGGGAACTTTGGAATCAAGGCCAGAACTGCATTGCAAACTGGCAAATCAGATCTAGAGGCGCTGATTAGAATATAGTGTCTGGAGATGTATGTACCAATGACCATGTGTTATAAACATACAGCTACGGGTAGCATAAAATCCCTCCTTTACCTGAAAGGGGTTAAGAAGATCAAATACCCTGGTTGGCACCTGGCCAAACGGACAAAAAAAAAAAAAAAAGATACTTTCACATTGGGGGGGTAGGGAGGAGATGGTTTTGTTTGGGCTTACTTTGTTTGTTCTCTCTCTCTCTCTCTCTCTCTCTCTGTCTCTCTGAGAGAAAGAGACCAGGGCAGGGACCATCTCCTAAAAAGATATCTGAAATGAGCATCTAAGATTACAAAAACTGTAAGTAAAGCAAGGAAATGCGTTAGATTATTTTTTGTTTTACCTTGTGAGTTTTCCCTATGCTAAGAGGAAGGTTTATGCTTGTTTTTGTAACTATAAAGTTGAGCCTAGAGAGGAATCCTCTATGTTTTAAATTTTGTTATTAGCTTGTAAAATTACCTTCCATCCTAATTTTAAAGAGGTTGTTTTTTTAAAAAAATAGCTTTTTTCTTTATAATAAAGTTCTTCTTTTAAGAACCTGAGTGATTTTAGTGTTCTAAAGATAAAGGGTCTGGTCTGTACTTTTATTAAAGGCAACTGGCTGGTATATTATTCTCAAGTCTCCCCAGGAAAGGAGATGAAGGGATTTTGGGGAAATAGGAACTCCAAGTGGTCCTTTTCCAGAATCTTTGTCTAAATCACTTGGTGGCGGCAGCAATACCGTCAAAGGACAAGGAAAAGTGTTTGTGCCCTAGGGAAGTTTTTAACCTAAGCTGGTAGAAATAAGACCGGAGGTCTTTCATGTGGGTCCCCACATCTGTACCCCCGAGTTCAGAGTGGAGAAGGAACCCTGACACCATGTAACAGCTCAGCAGATCTGAGATACTGGAACATTCTCAAGGAGAGCTATAAATGTAAACTGACTTTGTAGAGTGAGCGAACACACCAGAAGGGGGTGGAATGCTCACACCACCCTAACAAGCAATAATACATCCAGAAATTCATGTTGATAGTCTTTGGATAGGAACAACAGAACCTTTAGATCTATCTGCAAATGCAACGAACAGCCTAAGAGATTTTCGAAATTATTTAGTCCTACATAGGTAGAAGCTAAACGCCCTCCTGGCGTCTAGAATATGGAAAGCAGTATCCAGACTGGAATTATGTGGTTTTGGAAAGAAAACTGGTAGGTAAATGATCTGAATCAGATGAAATTCAGAAGACCCTTATGAAGGAGCTTGGAGTGTGGCTGTAAGGAAACCTCGTCCTTGTAGAATATTGTGTAAGAGGGGCTTCTCATTAAGGCCCTAATTTCTCTTACTCTTCGGCTGATGTAACAGCAATTAAGTAGACTCTCTTCACAGACAAATTCAGTGAGGAGAGGGTTGCCATTGTTTCAAAGGAAGGTTTAATAAGATTTTTTTAAGAACTAAATTAAGGTTCCAAACTGGGGAGGGAACTTTCACCCGTGAAAAAAGATTTCCATAAACCTTAGAGTTGTAGGGTGAGCAAACAGCAAGAAACCCTCAACTGTGGTATGCAAAAATTTAATGAGTCTCAAGAGAACTGACGGTCCCATTTTCACTAGTTGCAGCATGTAATCCAGAATAATTCAAGTGAGGCAGATTTGGAAACAGCTCCCTGCAGTTTGCACCAGTGACTAAATCTTCTCTACTTTTGAAGGTCAGTATTTCTGGTAGAATTTTTCCTACTATTTAGTAACATATGTTGTACTTCTATAGAACAGGCTGACTCTAATCTTATGAACCATGAAGGAGCTAAGCCCAGGGAGGACCTACTGGGAGGAAATAAAATTATCTTCCAAATAACCAATAACTAACTACTACTAACGATAAACTAAAATATACCAAGCCAGACTGCAGCCAGCAAATAGCCAAAGGATGCACAGTACAGACATGGTAAGACCTTCCCAGGCAGAGATGGCTGAAAAGGAACTGAGGACACTTCACTTGTGCACTTTGATATAGTGTTGGTCGGGGTCATGAGGATATTGGCAGCGCATCTTCAGGCTGAATAGATACTGCCGGTGAAAATCTCCAATCAAATGTGTGTGAGACACTACTCGAAGAAGAATAATGCCTTACTCTATGAGCAGTTCTATTGCCATCAGACTTGAGAGAACTCATGAAATAAGTTTCTGTTTGATGCAAGTAACAATCGGAATCTGTGGCTGGATCACCCAAAATTAGTGAAAATTATCTGGGAAATGAAGCCAAGATGTCCTTAAAAGCCACAGGAAAAAGTATAACTGGGAAGAAACGAGAGATGCAGCAATCTTGTAAGAAATACCAACTAAAATGTTCCTAATGAGAAATTAGACTGGGAAACTAAGGCAGATCCTTCCTTTTATACTAAAGGGATATGCTATGGGCAAAGGGGGCACAATCGTAGGATTACATCTCCTTAACCAACAGGGAACTCTTTGTCCAAATGCAGGGAAACAGGGTGAGAAAGAAAATGTTGACCTTGCACGAAGGCACTGCAACACAGCTATTATTGTGCAAATGTACCCTGCGATAAACACAGGATTTCTGACTGCTTTGTAAAAAAGTAGTTTTACTAGACACAAAAAGAGCAGCTTGACTTAATGCATTTCCTCCACTGGAAGGGAGACAAAAATCCTAAAATTTGCAATAATGTTAGCAAGTAACTACACAAATACTGCTATCATACTTTCCCCACATATGGCTGCATATTCACTGGGCTTAAAAAGGTAAAACAAAGAAGTGGTCAACAGCAATTCTTTAGACACTAAAAATCAAAAAAAAGTATCTAGCGAAGAGTTAATGATTGGACTGTTGCATTGCTCAAAGAGATAAGCAATACATAATAGGATTAGTTGCCCTTGCACTTAGAAACGTGGATTCCTTTATTTTGACATTTGACACCCAATGAAGAAACTTGCTTAACAGTATCTGGATGGAAAAGACTAATTTAACATAAAATGAGAAGCAAATCCACGTCTGACAAGAACAATAACTAAATTAAGGTTTTCTCATTCTTTAGTCTAATATTTTATGAAGGGCATATCTTAAGAATACAGTTCAGTAAATGACAATAAGGCAAGTGAATACATGCAAGGTTTGCAACACAAACTATGCACTATTTACAGGATATATATACAATTTTCATTTACAGAAAGTATAGGGAATGGGAAGAGAAAGTTACTCACCTTGCAGTAACTGAGGTTCTTTGAGATGTGTATCCAGCTGGTGACAGTGCACCCCGGCGCTGTTGATCAGAGATCTTCGGTAGCAGTGCCTGGTTGGGATGCACGCGCTCAGCTGCTGTCTCGCAGTGTCATTAGGGTTTGCATGAGTGCACATGTTCCACACACACCTCAATTCCTTCTCTACCATAGAGTGTCTGATTAGTACTCCAAAATAGTGTGTCCCTGTGGGTTTGGAGTACATCTCAAAGAACCTCAGTTACTGAAAGATGAGTAACTTTCTGTTCTTCGAGTGCTGTCCCTCTGGGTGCTCCACTCCAGCTGAATGTGAAGCAGTACACACTATGGTTGGTAGGATTTTTGAGTTTCGTGAGGGACAAGAGTAGAGAGTACCTTATGGCCAACTATGGTGTCAGCTGTGCTATCCAGTGTGACAGTATAATGTTTAGCAAATGCACGGTCAGATGTTCACATGGCCGCCTTGCATATGTCTGTAACAGGTACATTGTGGAGGAAGGCAATGGATGTTGACATTGCTCTAGTAGAATAAGTTCTAACACTCTCTGGTGTTTGAACATTTTGGGTCTGGTAGCACGATCTGATGCAGTCCAAGATCCACTTGGAGAGTCTTTGCTTAGATATAACCTCACACTTTGATCTCTCAGTAGTAGAAACAAATAGCTCAAGGGATTTACGAAATGGTTTAGTTCTGTAAAGATAGAATGCAAGAGCCCATCAGACGTCAAGGGTATGTAATACTGCTTCCTGTGGCATCGTGTGAGGGTTGGGATGGAATACAGGTAAGTGTGTTGACTGATTAAGGTAGAAGATAGACACCACCTTGGGGGAGGGGGGTCACATAGTAACCTTGTGTTTAGAGAAGTAAAGTGTAGGGAGGATAGGCCATCAGGTGTAGGGAGGATAGGCCATCAGAGCGCTTATTTCACTGATCCTTCTCGTTGACATTATGGCAACCAAGAAAGCCACTTTCATGGACACGTGGAGCAGAGATGAGGTGGCCAGGGGCTCAAAATGGGGTTTCATAAGAGCGTGGAGAAATAGGTTGAGACTCGAGTACCATGGGATGTAATTCCCATTCGTGTTTCTCGGCAGGAGAGTTGTGACACCCACGCAGATAGGAAGCAGTGATTTCTACGTGAAGTTGTACGCACCAATTCCATAATCAGAGGGCTTTTGTGCATAGGGAGTGTGATCGTGCTCCTCCCTACCTGTTGATGTAGAACATACATGCTATATTGTCGGTCAGAACTTGTTCTTTATGATAGGAAGAAAATGAAGACAAGCGTACCTGACATCTCTGGGTTCTAGAAGATTGATGTGCAAATGCGTCTCTGAGAGGGACCAGTGGCCCGCGCCTTATGGTCTCTTAGGTTTGCTCCCCAACCTATCAGGGAAGTGTCTGTGGTAAGCATGAGTACTGGGGAGTGTGGATGGAAGGGAACACCCATGCACAGGTTCTTTGGTTTTGTTCAACAATCTAGGGAGGCCAGTATATTTGGTGGCAGAGTCAGTGTTACACAGAAACTGTGTCTGCCGCGTTTGTAGTTGGAGTTGAGCCAACCCTGAAGACATCTCATGTGCAGCCTGGCATATTTGACCACGAAGGTGGTGGCTGCCATGTGACCAAGAAGGTGAAGGCAGCTCTGAGACTGTATTATAGGGTTAAGAGAGATCATGTATATGAAATGCATAATAGTGAGGAATCTGTTGTGCGGAAGCGAGGCTCTGGTTCAAATCGAGTCCAGGTGAGCTCCAATGAACTCAATCTGCTGTGTAGATATTAGAGTGGATTTTTGGAAATTTATTTGCAAGTCTAGACTGTGGAAAAGGGGGACGGTAAAGTTTATCACTTTTAAGGTCTCGTCATAGGATTTGGCTTTCATAATGCAGTCATCTAAGTAGAGGAAAAAGTATAATCCCGTGTTTGCGGAGGTGGGCTACTACTACAGCAACGGTCTTGGAAAATACCCGCAGTTCTGTGGAAAGAACGAATGGAAGTACTCTGTACTGAAAGTGGTCGTGTCTGAGTGTGAATCACAGGAAGCATCTCTTGCTGGATGAATGGATATACAGAAATAGGTATCTTGTAGGTCGAGGGTTGCGAACCAGTCCCCTTTTCCAGCGTGGGAATTTTTGTGCCCAATGTGACCATATTGAAATTTTGTACATGTACAAACTTGTTCAGTCAGCATAGGTCTAATAGTTCTCCACTCCTTGCCTTTCTTTTGAGTTAGAAATTTGCAGAAGTAAAACCTTTTTCCCTGATGTTGCGTCGGTACATGTTAGACTGCATCTAGGCAGAGAAATAAGCCACCTCCACACGGAGAAGGTGCTTGTGAGAGGGGTCCCTGAAGAGGGACGGGGAAGAGGGAAGTGAGGGCAGGTAGGATAAGAAAGGGATGGAGTTTTCAAAACAAAACAAAAAAACCAACAACAACGAAGTCCTTCACACTATGAAAGACTCTAGAGCCACTTTTCTCCTGGGGATGGATGGGTATATGCCCAAAGTGCGCAAAGTGGCTCTAGAGTCTTTCATAGTGTGAAGACTTCATCTTTTTTTGGAAAAGAGTTTATCTTTGTCAAAGGGTGATCCTCCACTTTGGTCTGCAAATCTTTGGGGATACTGGATGCCAAGAGCCAGGAAGACCAGCGCATCACCACTGCAGTGGCAGTGGTACAGGTTGCTGTATCAGCCATGTCCATGTCCGCTTGTAGAGCCATCCTAGACACCAACTGACCTTCAACGAGGACTAACTTGAAGTCCACCCTCCTGTCTTCCGGTATATGGGAGGCAAAAATCGAAGAGCTCGTTGTAGTTATCAGTCATAGCTTGCAAGGAGGCAGAATAATTTGCAATTCTAAACTGTAGAGTAGTAGTAGTATAAACCTTATGGCTCAGGAGGTCAAGGCTTTTGAGGTCCTTATCCTGCACAGTGGACTGATAGCGTGGTTGCTTTGTTATCTGGTCTCTTCATCCACCACAAGAGAATTGGGTTGTGGGTGGGAAAACAAGAAATTAACATTCCTCGCGGGCACATAGTATTTACATTCAGCTTTCTTGCATGTTGGTGGGATGGAGGCAGGGGTCTGCCAAAGAGCATCATCTGGTTCTAGGAGAGCTTTGTTTATGGGTAGTGCAATCTTTGAGGGTGCAGAGAGTTGGCGGATTTTGAGGAGTCTATGTTGTGTCTCCTGGACTTCCTCCAAAGGGATGCCCTTGACTGAGTGCTACGTTCTTGAAAAGTTCCAGAATTGCTTAAAGTTGTCCACATTTTGTGGAGGTGGAGGCACACGGTGAGGCAGGAGCTGGTAAATCTGGGAAGAGTTCATAACCCACCTCTTCAAGAAGGAGCTCAGGAGCTCTAGATGTTGATGGAGCTGGGGATGTAGGCATAGGGCGAGCTTGCAGTCCGGTAGAAGGGGCATAAGGAGGAGCAGTGGCAGGAGCTGACCATAGGTACCACTGAGGTCAAAGCACCAGGTAGGAAAAGTTGGGTCCTGGCCACAGGGGGACAAAGTAGGGAAACTGAGGCTAGTTCTTTTGATGTGCCGTGTCTTGGGGTATGTATTGCTCTGGTGGAGGGGGAGATTCACTTGGGGAGAACTCTGCCTGCGGCTGTGTGTTATTCCCACTATCAGTGAAAGAAGCCAGGTCAGATAGTGAGAGCTGCTCTTCAAACATCAGAGGGGTAGCCGTGTTAGTCTGGAATTACAGAAGTGACAAAGAGTCCTGTGACAAAGAGTCCTCCACTGCATGCATCCGACGAACTGGGTATTAGCCCACGAAAGCTTATGCTCTAAAAAAAAAATGTTAGTTAGTCTTTTTAAGGTGCCACAGGACTCTTTGTCACTTCTGCTCTTCAAACAGTGAGTGCTCCCTGTCAGGGAGAAGAGAGTCAGGCTCATGGACCACAGAGATCTCCTGCTGATGCAGGAATTGCTGCTGCTCCCTAGGCTGATGTGCTGCAGAGTGTGACGTGAGAGCAGCACCCTGGAGTGTTTTTAGTTGCACTTTTATAGGAGCTGCGAGACATTTTTGAGACCCCCGCAGGGGTTTTGAATCTGCTCCGAGGGGGCAGGCAGGCTCAGTGCCGACGCTCTTGGCAGCACCAGGGTGGAACATGTGGCCTACACCAGGTCCATTGTCGGTGCCAGCAAGACCAGGGCCAAGGACAGCTTTGCGCTTCAGGAAGTCGGATCCCTGCTTTTGCATCCCATAAGAGTTGCTGGTGAAGTGCTGGGGCTGTCAGAGTTGCCAGCTCTCGGCGCTGTCAGCACCAAAGGTAAAGACCTCCTGAAAGATCCTTTACCCTTTTGAGTGTCTTTGTGAGGAAACAGGGCTTCCTGCCTCTTCGCGTGAGAGAGTGAAGCTGTGCTCCCAGTCGGTTCTGACTTGGCAGGGGAGCATGAGGGAGAGGATTTACTGCCCTTCTCCACAGGTGGCTGCAGAACTTTCTTCATCAGGAGTATTTTTAGCTGCAAGTCTCTATCACGGTGAGCTCTAGGTTTTAAGTTGGTGCAGTGGAGACAGTTTCCAGGGACATGTGTCTCAACAAGGCATTTAACGGAGAGAGAGTGCCTGTCAGACCGCACCATAGACTCTCTGCAGGAGTCACATTTCTTAAAGCCTGGCAACCCTGACATAATGACAGTACGAGAGGCCGGAGGAGTCTCAATAGGAGACTAACTTAAGGATTTTTTTTTTTTAACTAACAAACTATGCTAAAGGAAAGGGAGAACTGGGAAATGGCTAGCTAACTATTTCTATTTTTCTCTACTTCTTTCCTACAGTAATGGGAGAAGAGATGAGCACCGCCTCAAGTCTCATCTTCAGCCGAGGATAGTCGAGAAGGAACTGAGGGTGGTCAGGACACGTGCGCTCAGGTAGACCCTAATGACACTGGAAGACAGTAGCTGAGCACGTGTCCTGACCAGGCACCGCTACTAAAGATCTCTGATCAACAGAGCCGGGACGCACTGTCACCAGCTGGAGTGTAGCACCCACAGGAGCAGCACTCAAGGAAATATTAAGAGTTAACCTACATGAATGGCTGGAGAGAACCCGCAGGACCAGCAAGTTTCATGAAGAATACAGCATTAGTGACAAACAAGAAAAACTGCCATCTTCTTTACATCCAAACATGGAAGGCAGTGAACAGGAAATTATTTTCATATTAATACTGATTTGATGTTCTTAATTTAAGAGAAGGTAGAAATATAATTCTGTTATACAGAGTACACCAGCATAAGATTGATATTTTGATACATATAGTCACAAGTATAAGGTTAAAACTTGTACATAATGAATCAGAGCAAATCTATTACAATTTGATTTTTATTATTTATTAAGATTTAACCTTCAAAAATGATGGTCACTGTTAAACACATTCCCTCTCCTCCCAAGTTCAACTACATATTGTTTTCACCATAAGAACATAAGAAAGGCCGTACTGGGTCAGACCAAAGGTCCATCTAGCCCAGTATTCTATCTACCAACAGTGGCCAATGCCAAGTGCCCCAGTGTGAGTGAACCTAACAGGTAATGATCAAGTGATCTCTCTCCTGCCATTCATCACCCACCTCTGACAAACAGAGGCTAGGGACACCATTCCTTACTCCTCCTGGCTAATAGCCATTAATGGACTTAGCCTCCATTAATTTATCCAGTTCTCTTTTAAACCCTCTTATAGTCCTAACCTTCACAGCCTCCTCAGGCAAGGAGTTCCACAGGTTGACTGTGCGCTGTGTGAAGAAGAACTTCCTTTTATTTGTTTTAAACTTGCTGCCCACGAATTTCATTGGGTGGCCCCTACTTCTTCTACTATGGGAACAAGTAAATAACTTTTCCTTATTCACTTTCTCCACACCACTCATAATTTTATATACCTCTATCATATCTCCCCTTAGTCTCCTCTTTTCCAGGCTAAGAAGTCCTAGCCTCTTTAATGTCTCTCATATGGGACGCGTTCCAAATCCCTAATCATTTTAGTTGCCCTTCTCTGAACCTTTTCTAATGCTAGTATATCCTTTTTGAGATGAGACCACCACATTTGTACACAGTATTCAAGATGTAGGTGCATCATGGATTTGTATAAGGGCAATAAGATATTCTCCATCTTATTTTCTATCCCTTTGTTAATGATTCCTAACATCCTGTTAGCTTCTTTGACTGCCGCTGCACACTGCATGGACATCTTCAGAGAATTATCCATGATGACTCCAAGATCTTTTTCCTGATTAGTTGTAGCTAAATTAGCCCCCATCATATTGTATGTATAGCTGGGGTTATTTTTTCCAAAGTGCATTACTTTACATTTATCCACATTAAATTTCATTTGCCATTTTGTTGCCCAATCACTTAGTTTTGTGAGATCTTTTTGAAGTTCTTCACAGTCTGCTTGGGTCTTAACTATTTTGAGCAGTTTAGTATCATCTGCAAACTTTGCCACCTCACTGTTTACCCCCTCCTCCAAATCATTGATGAATAAGTTGGATAGGACTGGTCCTAGGACTGACCCTTGGGGAACACCACTAGTTACCCCTCTCCATTCTGAAAATTTACCATTTATTCCTACCCTTTGTTCCCTGTCTTTTAACCAGTTCTCAATCCATGAAAGGATCTTCCCTCTTATCTCATGGCAACTTAATTTACGTAAGAGCCTTTGGTGAGGGACCTTGTCAAAGGCCTTCTGGAAATCTAAGTACACTACGTCCACTGGAATCCCCTTGTCCACATGTTTGTTGACCCCGTCAAAGAACTCTAATAGATTAGTAAGACATGATTTCCCTTTACAGAAATCATGCTGACTTTTGCTCAACAATTTATGTTCTTCTACGTGCCTGACAATTTTATTCTTTACTATTGTTTCAACTAATTTGCCCGGTATGGACGTTAGACTTACTGGTCTGTAGTTACCGGGATCACCTCTAGAGCCCTTTTTAAATATTGGAGTTACATTAGCTATCTTCCAGTCATTGGGTACAGAAGCCGATTTAAAGGACAGGTTACAAACCCTAGTTAATAGTTCATATTATCCCATATTATCCCATTTCTGTTAGAAGGAAATATATCCACAATATTACGAAGAGAAATCTTTCTGAATAAAAAGCAGGATTTTTTAAACTGAGAAAGCAAATACTTGTGAGTATATATGTTTTCATGTTGGAAATGAATGTCTTGATCATAAACAGAATGAGATTTTGCTTTGGCTGTTATTTCTCCTAGTCATATCAAAAGGAAAACAATCCCCTCTGGATAAATGTAGAAATATTTATTTGCACTCAGTTCAGATAATATGCATGCTGTGCTAGGAGACTGATAAAAAACATCCCTGGAGAAAGTGAGTTTCAATTCACCACTTAAAACTTCCACAGCTATCAAACAGGAAGTAGGGATATTTTTTTCACTTAAAATATATAAACTAAACTGAATATGTAATTTTATATAGATCATTCCCTTTAATTCTTTGGATGTTACAAAAAACCTAAGCAAATCAACCACCAATAATTTTTATTTTTACCTTGTCTTTTTGGGACATTAAACTAAAGTCCAGTCTGCGCTTACAACTTACAAAGACACCAAATGCCACTGAAATACCTGATCTACCCTTTATTGTTGTCATTCAGGATACCAAACAACCTCATTTAGTCAAAGTTGTCAGAGAGACATTGGAAACTGTTGACTAAACAGGATTTTGGACAAAAGAGGAAGCCAGGCTATCACCTTAGAAATGTTGTGCTTTTAAGTCCTCAGCACTGCATCACAGGGTTGTAGGCCAGCTTGGCAGACTGGTGGCCAGATTAGTAGATTGGTATTAAGCCTTACAAAGGATTGGACTATGGGTCCCAAGTCCTGAAATGCAGTAAATGAAGATCCAGATGATTTCTCTATATGCAACAGAACCTACAGGACACTACTGAGGAATTTACAAAAATGGAGTTTGTGTTAAGTAGAAAACAATTAAAGGTGGTTACATATACTCTCATATTCTGAAGAACATGATGATAAGTGAACTACTATATGCCTGATTCTGAGCCACTGCTGAACTATGTTTTATCTCAGGAACGGTGCGGGGAAGGGCAGGTAGAGGTGGCTTTGAGACATTTTACTAGCTTCCTTCTCCATCAGTACTGAAGCTAGCTGACTGCTGGTGCTTGTGTAAAGCAAAGCAGTCTCAAGACTGCTTTACTTTATGCTGGCTACCCAGGACCATCCCTCCTTTCCCCAAAGGGAAACCTGGCAGCTAGGGGTTGTTGGGACAAAGACACAAGCGTATACTACCACAAGACTCCTCCATAGAGATCCAAATAGCACTAAACAGCCAGAGTGCAATCTAGGATCAGGCCATATATCTCCTTGTTCAGTTAGGACACCTCATTTTGCACTACTGCAATTATGTCATGTTTTTATCCAGACACAAAATATGTGATATTTATTCTGTACAAGTTCCCATAACTACATATATCAAGAAGCTTATTTATTCCTAGCTCACTGACCTGATGAGGCACAAGCCCAAGAGAGGTAGGTGGTTCATTCATTCGGTCATCACTGCTACTAGCAACAGCATAACCACTGGTAAAAATCAAAGAAAGACAATTAGAATGAAAGACTAAGCCTAAAGCTGATGGAAAATCTTCTTCTGAAATTTCTGACAGAAAATGACATACATGTTCACATATATTTTTGTTAAAAACCAAAACATTCCAGTTTTAAATCTGAAAACTCAAAAAACTGCAGGAACCTGTTGACCAAGAGAGAAAAATTCATTTTTGTCAAAATTTTTCATGGGGAAATAACATCATTTCCTTACCAGCTCTAAGACATTTCCTTCCATAACCAGCTTACGCTTTAGAGCCTGGATCTTCCAAGGGAACCCACTTGGAAGGTCCCTATCAGACTCACCACAGGCCTGCAAGGATCCCTTTCGAGCGTCAGGGCCTCAGAGACATATCACTTACTCAGACCTAAATTATAACTTCCTTTATTTATTTTTCTTTTCATGGATTTTAAGTCAGATGTGACTATTATGATTAGCTAATCGGAATTCCTGCATAACACAGGCCAAAGAATTTCACCCAGTGATTTCTGCTTTCAACTCCCAATAACTTTTGGGTTAAGCTAAAAAAAAAAAAATCACAATTTTTGGCTTACAATGAAGTTCCTGATGGGCTTCATAGCAAACAGTTACAGTAGGTCCTCATTACAAAGAAATATGCAGCTGGAACACTAAGCTTATTAGCAACAATATTTTTCCCATTGAAACGTTATGTTTTAATACTTCTTTTAAGATAACAAATGCACAAAAGCAATAGGCAAGGCAAATGTGCTCTTTTCAAATGAGAGCTTAGCAAATTTTTCTAACCAAAAACCAAACAGTATTTTTGTAATAATGAAGACTGCACTGCGTGATATACCTGTATTCGTTTATTAATATTCAAAACTTACAGGACTCCTCTAAGTCTACTTAATGTGTACCAAAAAAATACCCGAGAGAACTATTCCTTCCACAAAATACCTTTTGTCCTATAAACACCACTCTTTCCCCTCAAATATAACTCACCCTTCTGGATGTTGTAAAACAGAAGCCATTAGCTCTACTGCAAGGGCTCCAGCTATCATGGCTAATCCTGGTCGACTGACTGTGCACTGCTGATCCAATGTCCGATCCCTGGTGGACTACAAAGAAAAACAATTACACACACACTCTCTTACTTGAAGGTAGTAGGCTACTCCATTACACAAGACATTTTAATACCTATCATTCTATGAACACAGGGTGGCAATATCTCTCTGAATATCAGTAAAGGGATTTTCTATAAACAAACACTACTTACAGACACAAATGAGGTTGAATAAGGTGATCATTTTTAATGCAATAAAAACAAACAACATGAAATGGGTCCACAATAACTATTTGCATAAAGTTCTACTCACATCCCCTGGTGCCACAACATCATTGCAGAAGTAGCAGCCAAGTTTATAGCCCGGGATGTTTGAAAAGAGCGATGAACCCAGGAGATCAGCAGAGCCGGAGGCATTGTTGGAACGTGAATCACCAGACTCCTGCTGCTTTGGTTTCTTTAGTCCATGTCTCATCACGACAAATGTGTCAAATCCCAGTGCAGCATTGATGACCAGCTATTAAAAAAAAAAAAAAAAAAAAAAAAGAGGAGCACACGTAGCCAAAGAAAAAACAGCTTATGTGTTTTGATAATTATAAATATAATTTTATTACTTAAAATAAAATACAAACCACAGTTAACTGTTAAAGAATGTCAAATCATGTACTTAATGACCACAATTTTCTTTATACAATATATTTTCAGAAATATTATCTGCAGTTGGATGAACAAATACAAACAATGCATCCTGTTATCAGCATGGACAACAGGTTTAATGAAGTGAGTTGAACTGCAGAGTTTGAGCCCTACAGAAACGCTGTGCTCTGACTTGGTGGGGATTGAGTTTTCTGAAAGGGTAAACAAACAAACTTCTCTATGGAAGACGTTGTGTGTTTTTGTGCTGAAGACAAAAGGGGAAAAAGTGAAAAAAAAAACCAAAAAAAAACAAAACACCACCTTCCCCCTCCCCTCAAATGAGACATTCAGAACATAAATACTGGGTCAAACCAATAGTCCATTTAGCCTAGTATACTATCTTCTGAAAGTGGCCAATGTCAGATGCTTCAAAGGGAATAAACAGAACTGGGCAATTATGAAGTGATCCATCTCATGATCCACTCCCAGCATCTGGCAGTCAGAGGTTTAGCGGTCACATCCCTGACCATCTTGGCTAATAGCCAGTGATGGTCCTATCCTCTATGAACTTTTCTAATTCCTTTTTGAACCCAGTTATAGTTCTGGCCCTCACAACATCCCTTGGCAACAAGTTTCACAGGTTGACTGTGCACTGAGTGAAGAAGTACTTCCTTTTGTTGGTTTTAAACCCTCTATCTATTAATTTCATTGGCTGACCCCTGGTTCAGACAAATACTTATCTCCAACTTTGAAAGGGCTCTTGTATGACCCAATTGTTTTAAAGTATTTTTCGAGAGCCTGAGTCTTCTGTTTATATCAAACACAAGCATAGATGTTTTATTTAAGAAAATGTTTGAAAAGGCATAATTTATGTGTCTACTTGTTTACAATACAGGAGCCAGTTTCACATCCCAGATTGTATGAGTAGCCATATATTTGTATACATGTTTTCAATTTGTTTATTTACTTTAGAACTTCGACAGAATTCTTTCACAAATCCATGGCAAAATTAATTTCTGACTTACAAGTGAGCTGGATTTAGAAGTGATATAAAGTCCATAACAAAGTCATTATCATTAACAGTGGGCTAAATGTGGCCCCCAATAGGTTCTTCCTGCCTAGGAGTGGAAAATTCCAGAAGTTTCAATCCTCATAATTCAGTGCTGGAATTTCCCAGTAATTCTTCCATCAGGAGATAGGTTAGTCCTTCCTTCACTGCTTGCATTTCCCAGAGGCACAAGCATACATGCCAAGGCTCCTTGCTTGCATGCTGCTATCCAGTGACCCCAATTTTCAATGATCTCTGGTCACTATAGTGCCTACATGAGCTACACCAAGCTCAGTTGCTGCTGCACACAGAACTTCTCTCAGATGTACTTCCATATATAAAAAAAGGAAAGCAGTGAAATTCAATTTGCATTGAATTGTTCCTGCTTCCCCACAGGTCCTTTTGTGGAGGGGAAATAAACTTCCTTAGGGGAACATACCATAGAGACGGCATTCCTCATATCACTGCCTCCATCACAGACTGCCTGCCTTTCACTTAAGAAAGTGGGGAGAATTGGAGCATTTATAAACTAATGTACCATTTATAAATTTAGGGCAAGATTTTGATCTCAAACTAGTGGTTATCCACAGTAACTCCACTGAAGCCAGCGTTATTACTGCAGATCTCACTAGTGTGACTAAGATAAAAATCTGGCACAGTAGTTAAAGAACATCATTTTTGGCTCTAACTCACATTGTCTTTTCAAGTATGCCATGTTTTTTTTTATAGTAGAATCAAGCAAGAGCTATTGAAATATTCTGAACACTACGTAGGAACCATAATTATTTGCAAGAACAGTCTTTCATTTCATTTGAAATACTATTCAGTATTTTCATTTCATTGTGATTTGAAATGTAACTCATTAAGCACTCCTATGTGAAAACAGAAATCCAACACAAAGCAATCTGTCATCCAAAAGAGAGAAGTTCTGATGAGCAATGCCAGTAATTACCTATTTAAGACTCTCATTCATGTAGAGTCGGAAGAGGAACCCAAACCTCAGGATACACGTAATTCTATTCTCTCCTCAAAGCATGTGACAAGGATTTACTTGAGCATGGAACCGAATATCAAAAATAAAATATCTACACGGATACCAGAAAACACCCATGATGCCTGTAATAGGACTGATTATAGGATCAACAACTAGTCCAGCAGGTTTCACTAAAAATATGGATGAGACCTAGCAGGATGTAGAGTTAATTGCACAATTAGCATGTTGAAAGGCATTATGTGAAGCCAATCTAAGTACTAATGTTATCCACTCTAGATAGGCAGTTCTAAAAGCAATTAATCAATTTTCAGTATATTATTGTAAACATAACGCAAGTTATTTAGTGGGATTTGAGCCCCCAGGAAAAGATGGCCAGTGTAAGAGCATTCTGTAATTGTATCAGCATGACACGATTCACATCAAAGTGATCTGACATCAATTTTAATCATGATTTTAATAAAAAAGCAGGATGCCTTGATTTAAATCATCGATTTTAATTGTGATTTGCATTTGTATATTGTAGTCATTTTCCTTAAGAAAAGAGGATTCTCATTGGTTGGTAATCATAAAAACATGTTGATTTGCAACAAAATATAGCCTTCACACTAAATTTTGTGCTTCTTTATGTTAACTAGGTGCATATTTTATTTGAGCACTTATGTAGCTTAATTTACATTTATTCAGATTCCTAATTTTTACATTTTTATTGCAGAAAATGGTAAAATGATACTTTTCTTATTTACTAGATGATGATTAATTTTGTTATTCATTATTTGTGCCAGGTTCTATTCAGATAGAAATTGGATTTTGGTTGAAAATGCACAAAAAGCATGTAAAATTGTTTTTATCAGTTAAATAGAACTACCTTAAATATCCTGGATACAGAAGAAAAATAATCAAAACTTGTTTTGCATTTAAAACTAACTGATTTATTAAACAAAGGAAGTATCTGTAGTTAGTGAATTGAACTGATTGTGTCTGGTCAACATGTCCTTCAAGATTTTAGAACTAGTAGATCTCACCTGCTCACACCTAATTTTTATTCATAGATTTGGAGAGGAAAACAAGCTTGACTGCTTTTTCAGCTCTTAACTTATTCTTAACTTTGAATGAACTAATCATTGAACTGAACTAGTTGAATAAAATGAAGTGAAGAAAATATTCTGTCTGCACCTGCAGAAGAAGCAACTGCTATCAAAAGCTGGTTTAGCACGTCAACAAACTCTGGTTTCAGATGCTTCACCAGTGATTTCTACCTGTTCAGTGGTCTAATCCTTCTTTAAAACTTAAGCCACAAACATGTACTGCTTAAAATTTATTTAATTTTATTTAAGTGATTTAAATAGATAATAGTAAGTTTAGACTTGACATATGTTGTAATAATTTCATATTTATTTTAAATATATTCATCTTATAAAATAAACCTATATTTAATTTAAATTTAAAAAAATAATCCTAGTCTATGACTAGGACTTCCAGGCACTATAGTAATACAATTATTTATTAATAATAATCTGTAATTATTTTAAATGATTGTCCTGGGAATGTGATGATTTTCAAAAATGTGTGCATTTCTAACAAGTTTGTACATGCTCAGTAGATCTCTCAGTCTTTGCAACTAAATTCCCCAAAGATTCTGAGGATCAAGCTGAGCAGGACTTCGCAGCAACTGCAACTCTGGGCTTCTGTGGGCCAGGCCAGGTCCAGACAACTGCACTGAGAGCAGGGAGCTTATCTTGCTTGTTCTCCCAATGACCCTTTGTTGAGCCCAGGAAGATGGTACTACTTGATTTGAATGCCCAGGGGACAAGAACGAGATGCGCAGCGAGGGAGTAGATTGGAAGGAGTCCTGGATACAGGGACTGGAGGCTGGTAAGGGTGGACAAAGAGTATGGAACTGGGAAGGGTGTACCTGCGACTGGCTAGCCATGAGACAGATTAGGAGCCAGTAGATGGGCGAGGGAGGAGAGAGGGGAATGAGACTGGATTAGGAAGCAGAGAGGAGACTAGGATGGAGAAGCACTGAGATAGAGAGAAAGAAGACAGATCTGATTAGAGCTTGAGTGTAGGGACAGAATGTCAAGAGCAAAGAGGCTGAGATGGGGAGACTGGCAGACACTGACATTAGGTGAGGAATCTGATATTGAAACTGGAAGGACTCATTCCCTGCACAAAATGGACCTGCTCTGGGGATGAATCAGGATTGTGTAGTAAAGAAAGCTGCTGTCTGTAGGATCCTTGCTTTATTTGTTGCAGAATCTGGGTAGTGTATAATAATTCTGTCTCCAGAGCAGAGTTTGAAGTGTGTGGTATATAAGGCATAGGGCCACATACTGAATGACAAGGCAAAATTTTTTTGAATAGCTGCTCATTAAATGAGCACAGTTTATTCTGTGTGCTGAAAAAGGGAGGGTTCCCGTGGAAAAATAGTCTGGTATTGCAATTAAAGACGTGATAATGCATATGAACACATGGCCAAATTATGGTTGCACAGGCAACCTTAATTCTGGTATTTCCTAACTTTTGAGTGCTTGACTTTGCAACCTTAATAGTGGACTTTTAATGTCGTTTTTTGAATGTAATATTTAAATAGCTAAGAGAAATTCAGATGTGACTGCCAAAGCACAGTGTGGACTGCTGAAAAATCTGGATCAAGGAAGAGGATTATGCAAAAACTCATTAAGTTTCTCTTTCGGTTTCACTTGAAGACTCGCAGGCCAATATTAAAGGACATAATGGTTCATCAAATTCCTCTTATTTTTCAGGAATGTGGATCATAAATGATTTACCCCTGGCTGACAGATCAGAGACACATTTGATGGTTTGTCTACTGTTTTAACTCTAAATGGTCTTCAATTTGTCCCTTGAAGCACAACATTATCATTAAAATGGTGGGGAAGAGACCGCACATGATAATGCAGCTCTTCAGATTCTAGCTTTTAGATTCTTGCCCTTCCCCACAATAAAGTCAAAACAGTTTAGCTAATTGACTTGTTTAAATGAAAAATGTCCTCCCTCCATTTTCATATCATATTAACATACTTGTCATTGTGCTATTTTACTCTATTCCTCCCTATAAACAGATTGATTTTTAAAATGACAGAATCAGTAAATACAACATTCAGGCTGAGATAACTCTTTAATGGTCTTTGAACACGGGAACAAAGGCTACCTGAGAAGAAACTGGTGTGATCAGTTGGGTACTGTATTGTCTAGGAATTCAAAAAAAACAACAACAACAATATACCTTGGAACTACAAGTGGCAATCAATTTCAGAACAAAAGGTAATTAAACTACTGGGTTTCCTGATGGAGAAATATTTGTGCAGGCCCAGACTGAGGCAAGTTTGAATTAAGTCAGTCTGTGGCCCCAGTGTGGTTTCCACAGTGGTAGATCCCATCAGGGGCTGGCAGCAGGTTTCAGTGTTAACATGAATGGACTAATTCATGTCTCTTGGACCTATGGTTTCAAGCTGTCTGAAAAAAAAAAAGAGTGCATTGTTTCCTATTCTCTATTTTAATTTTTATTACATTCTAGTAAGGATGTAACAGATTCCTAACAGCATGCAGTTATGGGTAAACTTGTTCATATTCACTGATTCTGTTGTATGTTTTAATCTGGTTCAGGTAAATTCACTGTAAAAGAACTAACACGTTCAGAGTGACTGTCTCAGAGCCTGATCCTGGAAACACTTACACATGTAGTTCCACAGCCTTCAAGGAAAGAAAGATCCTCCAGTGGTTGTGACACTAGTCTGAGACTGAGAAAACTCAGATTCAATTCCCTGCTCTTCCACACAGACTGTCTGTGTGACCTCGGACAAGTCAGTTACTTTTTCTGGATCTCAGTTCCCATGTGTAAAATGTGGATAATATTTCCTTAACAGAGACTGTGAAGATAATTACATTACAAATGGGTAAGGCACTGAAATGTTATATTAACACAGGCCACATAAATATCTTGGATAGACATGATCAGCTTAGATATTGTATACTGCTCGGTGAGTTTACAGAGCAGTATCCAAAGTTGTTGGTTAGGGTGTGGCGTTTTGGGGGGGTTTGTTTTTTTCCCCACCACACACAAAATGTTGGCTAACCCACTTTTTTTTTTTTTTTTTTTTTTTTTTTTGGATTGTATAGTTTGCCTTCAGGTCTCAAAAGTTACAAATCTACTTTGGAAATACAGTTTGCAACTGTCAATAATATTTTGACACTCTATCATTTTCCACCCTCATCATCGTTCTTTCAGTCTTCCTTTATAACATATAAATTGCCATTCCCCCTCACCACACACCTTTTTCTCACTTGCTGCTAATGGCAGGATGCAATTCCAACTGATTGGTCAGCAATTGCATGTTCCTGTCAAGTACTTTTGACCATACATGGCAAGTCATTAAGTGAGAGTTGCAGTATGACTACAGGAATATTAACAAAGCATATCTACTGTACCTTCCTCTTGCTGGCTGCAATGACAGCAGGAAGCCATCGACTTTCCCTAGTGTCCATTAACAAGAAGATAATATCATGAGCATCAATGAGACATTCAAGCTCTGCCACATCCTTTCGAGCCTGTTCCATGGTGACTTCAGAGAAATTTACAGGGTGACCTGGCATTGGGATGCTCATGTTAAATCCTTTTGCATTCTAGGGGAAAACACATAGAAATGGACACTTCAAAACAATGTATTAAACAGAGCAGAAGGATATTATTCACAGAACAGCCAAATTATTCATGCCCGTAGCCACTAAATTATTGTAGGAACAGTAAAGATCAAGACAAGAGTGAATTGGATACTACTGTAGTCCTTATGAGCGGTCAGCCTTTGATAAAGTCCATATTTCTCAGATGTACGGAAAAAGACAGCTAGAATGAATAGCCAGAAATCATATTGGAGAATGAAACAGTGTACTACAGAAATAAAAGACTGCTGAAGACTGTCACCAAAATAACTGATTTTAATTCAGTTGCAACCATACATAAGTAAACATAGCTTCAGTGCAGCACCTCCAGCATTCCGACGATCACTTGAGTACAATGCACCAGAAAGATTAATTTCTGCTTGGCTGAGTACAGTCTTAGATTAATAATATTTTTAAGAATAAAAACTCAAAAATTAGACAAGGATTATGGAAAGCACTGGTATACATTAATCTCCGATATTCCTCTAATAATTTCAGTGGAGTTACACCAGAGCTAAATTTGTCTCATTATTTTTAAGATTATAAACATACATGGTAACAATGTTGAGTCAGATTTTCAGTTTTTCTTTGACCCGCATTTCTTTGACTTTGCCTTTAAAAACATATATACTTTAAAACAAAAACACAAACCTAATATCCTGCCAAAACAACACATACTGCTTCTCTCCCTGAGGCTACGACAAGAGAAAAAACACCATGCGACAGACGTAGTCACAATGCTTAATGCACTACTTAAAAGGGGCTCACATACCATGGTGATGAAAGCAATATAAAAACCTAATAGGGCTGTCAATTAATCACAGTTAACTCACATGATTAATTTTTTTAATCGTGATTAATTTTTTTGGATTAATGGAAGCATGTCCTCTAGAATGACAGTTGAAGCATGAAGGGATGTATGACTCTTTAGTGCATCTGGCACATAAATATCTCGCAACAACAGCTACAACAGTCCCATGCGATTGCTTGTTCTCACTTTCAGGTGACATTGTAAACAAGCAGCAGGCAGCATTCTCTCCCACAAATTGTAACCAACTTTGTTTGTCTGAGGGATTGGCTGACCAAGTAGGAGGACTGAGTGGACTTGTAGGCTCTAAAGCTTTCCAGTGTTTTATTTTTCAATGCAGTTATTTTGGTACATAATTCTATATTTGCAAGTTCAACTTTCATGATAAAGAGGTTGCACTACAGTACTTGTATGAGGTGAACTGAAAAATAATTTTTGTTTTTTACAGTGCAAATATTTGTAATAAAAAATAAAGAGCACTATCCACATTGCATTCTGTATTGTAACTGAAAATATATTTGAAAATGTAGTAAACATTAAAAATATTTAAAATAAATGTTTTTCTATTGTTTTTTACTCGCTCAATTAATCGTGATTAGTTACCTGATTAATTGCAATTTATTATTTTTTTAATCGCTTGACAGCTCTAAAACCTATACAGAAGAGAACAGCCCACACAAATCAGCATAGCTCCATTTATTGTGTAACCAACATTTTTCAACCAGATTTTCAAAAGATCACATTCCATTTGACTAGTCTGGACAATCAAGAATTATAAGACAGAATAATCACTTTTGCAGTGGCCCTCTTTTTACAGGGATAGAGATACTAAGCAAAAACATTTGGGTATCCTACTGTAGAAGGGTTGATTGGACTGCATGCAACTCTATTTTGGACAAACCTCAGTGCAACATTTCAATCATATATTATGGCTCTTTAAGGGCCCGATCCTACAACCATGCTCCTGAGTAGTCCCACAGCATGTCAACAGAATGAATGAAGTTACTCATATGCCTATGTGTTTGCAAAATAGGACTTTTAGATTATAAATCCATCAAGGCAGGGAGTGTCTATATTAGTTTTTGAATAGTGCTGAACAGTGATTAGTAAATAATGTGAACATTTTAAAGCAGTCACTATTTTGAGCATTTTTTTTAAAAAAAGACTGTACTGATTATTCTTCACCAACTGCACTATTTTTCTTCTTTTATTACAACAATTCCACTGTACTATTCAGGCCAAAATTGGAAATCATTCTGTACATTAGCTGAAGAACCCTGCCTCTAAAAATTCTTCTGAAGCCCCACAACATCTTTTAAATTATTGATTTAAATTCTTTTTTCTTGAACCGATAGAAATGCCTTAAACCTTCAGCAATCTCATAAAAACCATTCTTAAACCAGTATCTCTTGGAAAATCAAATTCTGTACTACTGACTTTTGTACCAAGTTTTTGCATGGACAGTCTTGTCTCATCATTTCTAAAATGTAAAGATTAAAAAGACTGCACCATTTTATTTATGCCTTATAAATATCTTTAAAACAACCTCCAAATTCCATCTACCAGAGCAATTTCATTAACATATAGCTTTTATCTTGGATCGACTCCCCAGTTACTTTACACGAAGTGAACAATAAGACCTCTATTAGGTCTTACTTGAGATTGAATTTTTACCCAATTGTCGTTAGACAGATAGGAAGCATCATACACTGTACCTCTGTTGTTTCAAATTCTATAAAACACAAAATTCCTCACAGTCTTCAGTGATACCTGTATAATTTGAATGGCCACATATTAACTTGATACAGAAGGAAGTCACTTCTGAGACTCATGGCTCCTATCATCAGATGCTTTGCAGGCTTCCACTTCGGAGCTGCTGAGAGCAGCCTAATCGTGCAGCAGGACCTTACAACATGTCTCCTCCATTTCCATATTTGAACAAGGGAAACTCAACTGAACATGCATTAGAGCAGTGGTGAGCAAAGTACGGCCCGCGGGCCACATGTGGCCCGCTGGTCATTTTTATGCGGACTACGAGCGCGGGGCCACTCCACACCAGCTGAGCAGGTAAGCAAGTTGGGGTGGGGGGGGCTTAGGTGGGGGGGGCTTAGGGTGGAGGGAGGTCTCGGGAGGGGGCAGTTAGGGAACAGAGAGCAGGGGGAACTAGTTGGGAGGTGGGGTCCTGTGGGGGCAGAGTGGGGGGGTCTCCGGAGGGGCAATCAGGGGAGAAGGAAGCGGGGGTTGGATGGGTTGGAGGTTCTGAGAGGGACAGTCGGGGACAGGAAGTGGGTGGGGGTTCGATAGGAGGCAGGACCTTCCCTATCCAGCTCTCTGTATAATTTTGAACCCCAGTGTGGCCCTCAAGCCAAAAAGGTTGCCCATCCCTGCATTAAAGAGAGTCCAAAAAAGGAGACACAGGAAGGGTCATTTGAACCATGCTGCTTGTCTGGTAAGTACATTTATAAAAGGTGTAAAACATCTGGTATCGGATAGAAAAAGACCTGCCATATATTACAGTAGAACTTAGGCTATGTCTACACTATGAGCTAACAATGTGACTCCTCTACTCCTGTACAGATATTTGCACTAGTTCTCATCGAGCTATAGTATATATAGCAATGCAGCTATTAGTTCACCAGTTTCAGGCAGGTTTGAATTTTCTATTAGCTGGGCTACTGTGGCTACCCTACTATTTATATTTGTGGTAGCCAGATGAAAACAAGAACATGGAAATTGCATCCCCAGCTCATAGTGCAGACGCAGGCTTAAATGAATCAACAAGGTCAGGGTCCTAGTGTGCTAGTCACTGTATAAACATATAATAAATGACAGTCCCTTCCCCAAAGAGCTTACAATTTAAAAGTCAAGACATAACAGCTGGATGAAGCAAACAAGCACATGTGTATGTGGGGAGAGGAGCAAAAACAAAAGTAGGCTTTAGCACAGACTAGTGCACAAGACAAGAATATATAATGCAATACCCATAAAAAAATGAACACACATTGTTAAGGGGAATTCTATATGAAGGCAGTTGTTGTGGAACAGCAGCTTCAGGGAGGGTTGATCCAGATATTACCTAAGTCTTCATTATAAAATGATACATGACTGAGGAAGACTAATTTTTCCTCCCTATAGAACTGGGTGTACAACTGTTGCAAAAGAATGAGTGAAGAGACTACAGTGGAACCCCACAATACCGTGCTCTGTGATAGCGCGAATCCGCTTATAACATGGGGCGCGCGAGGCTCCCAACGGCAGCAGTGCGCGGTACTTTGATGTTGCGTGACCCCGAGTTTACCACGGTCAATATTTTTGGACCCCGACCATCGTGGTATTGTGAGGTTCCACTGTAGTTTGAATGAAGTTTCCATTCCAGGAGACACTTGTAATTCTAACCAACACTGAATCTTCTCACTCAGCTCCATTAGTTCCAAATAGTTTGGCCATATATGAAAGCAGGATCCAGAGAAATTTCTAACCTTTTCCTCTGATCAGAGCCTAAAGTTTTTTCATTGACATAGCCAAAAATAATAATAATAATAATCATCATCATCATCACTTGCTTCCTGGTATATTGCAATTTCAAGCACACTGGCTATTCATCCTCTAAGTCTTTGAAAAGAATGGCTATTTAAGTTGCACCAGTCTGTCTTAAACCTATTAATATCTCGGTCATTTTTATAATATTGCCCATAATACAGATAACGTATCAAATGCATCACAGGCCTCAAATGTATGTGCACTCGTAAGAATAATGCAAATCAGAACCTTTAAGGATGGATGATTTCCATAATTATTGGATAGGTTTTAATACTCTAATCTGAAAAATAAAATGGGAAATAACTGTAAGAGAACATTTTGCACTTGTATTTTTTTTAAAATAAAACTAGCTGTGAATTAACCAACACAGAATGTCTCTACTCATCAAAGAGATCTGCATAATTAAAGGCTTCTATGAGACACTCATTTACACATGAATGCTTTGTTTCAGCATCATGCTGGTGGTATTTGGGAAGTGAATTTTTAGAAGGTCAACTTTAGTCTATTATTTTTCCTGTCCAAACGAAATATTACACAGTCCACAAGATTAACGGCTGCCATGACAAAATACAAAGCCAATGTAGTTTATAATTTCTATTGAAATCATTATAAATACGCATGTGTGTATATATGCATATACACAAACACATTTTGTGTAAAGTTTAGTGTGTAAGTATACACATGTACACGAACTATTGAAATTTGGGTATTGTGTAAAAGATTATTAAAACACATGTTCTTTTTTAAAACTGCACTCTTAAGTGATGGTGGTAATGTAGTTGAGTTCTCTTACCAGTAGATGGTGCACCTCAGTGTTCACTTCTATTTTGCAATAACTTAATGTTCAGTTCAGAGCATATATTTAAATATCTGCTTGACAATGTTTGTTTTTAAGCACTGTTTTCAATTTTTTTCTATTTACATTTTAACAGTAGCTGGAAATCATGGGGAAGGGGGCAGATTTATTTAGTAGTATATGCTGAGATTCAAAAAGTTAAAGGTTTATAACCGTTAAAACACAAATAGTCATCACATGTCAAAATATACACAGTAAGTGTTCTTAAATCAAACTAATAAGTTCTGAAGAAACATGTTTCTTACTTTGCCTACCTTTAAATTTCAGTCATCATCATCAATGGAAATATTTTTTCATCAGTTTGTGTATGTATGGTGAAATTGTTTACTGACATTTACTGATTAAAATCTAATCCTTTCAAGTCTAATTATACAGAAAAATGAAGGTCCATTTGACAGCATTTAAAATTTTACAAATGCAGAGAAAAAATAAGTGAAGAACAAGAGAGATATAAAAATATAGAATGAGAATAAAATAAGATGACAAATAGTGGAGCAGCATATTAAAGTCTCATCCATGGAAACAAAATTTGGGTGTAACCCTGTATACACAGTATTTTATGGAAATGAGTGCCACCTTCATTGCCCTGTCTGACCAAGCTGCTGTCATGAGAAAAATCAAACATGAATCTACTGAATTCAAACACACTGCCTTCGAATTCTAGCACATTCATGAAACATTCCAGTAAATACACAGAGTAATATAAATATACACAGAGTACAGGAGAGATTCCCCCTAACCCTAACTCTGCCCCACAAGGTGCCCTTTCTTCCTCCCCCACCATGTGAACTTACGGGGAAAAGTGTAAAGAACAGACAGCCAAATACTCCAAGAGGAACAAAATCAGCTAAGGCAGAGACCTCTTTCACCTCTGGATGTTCCAGTCATGACTAAAGAAAGTTCTCATTTTCCCTGCCCCATAGTGATTGACTGTTCTCTATCCCCTGCCTTCAGAGTCTCTTCACCTCCGCTTGATACAACACTCGTCCTTCATACCCTCTCCTTCCGCACCCAGCCCCCTTCACTCCCCTTTTCTTTCCATTTAGCTGATCCGCCCCCCCCCCCCATTGCACAAAGCCCTCCTCCCCTCAAAAAAACTCAGAACTCACACAATGTTTGTCTCCATCATGTTGTTCACTCTGCCTGTGTGTGTTGTGGGCTAGGACTGTCTATTGCTCTGTTTGTACAGTGCCTAGCATAATGGGACCCCACTCTTGGTTGGCCCTCAGGCACTACCATAATAAATATAATTATTAATTATATACATTGCATCTCCACACCCATGTTAACTTTAAAAACAATATCACTTTAAATTAAGAAAATGATACTGCCAAAAACATAGAGGTGTCAAAGTCTGTAGCTGTGTTTCTTTCCCCTTCTCCAACTGAGGGGAACCTCAGCAGGTAAGGAGTACAAGAGACAAAGGTTGAAAGAGTGGCTGAGAGTTTTAAAGCCAGACAGGAAAATTAGATATTCAATCCCACTAAAATTAATGAGGAACAATCCGTGAAATCCTGATGGCACTGAAATCAGAGTTTTTTCAGGGCTTCAGTGGTACCAGGATTTCATTATCTTTGTCTAAATTCTCTATTTGGCTTTGAAAACCACAACTAGTACGTTTAAACTATAGAAATGCTAAATAAAAACGGAAGGAAGAAATGCCTCTCAAAAAACTAAGTAAGTTACAAATAATTTTGTCAATACCTCCGTTTTCAACAGTACCAGCATGTACACTCCAGCCCCAGCTTCCCCACAGCAGTGAAACAATGGCTGTTGGGGGACGGGGCAGGAGAGAAGAGACAAGGAGAAAGTCACCTAAAATTATTGTCCAGGCTTTTGAACACACACAGACAGTACTGGCTATTTCCTCACTGATATAAAATCATGGATACCTGATCTTTATGCTCCTGAACAGGAATTTGATAAAGCACCTGCACAATTTGCAGTAAACAGATGCAGCTCCATTCTGAGAACTTCAGCAAAAGCAGCACAGTCTCCTGCTAACAGCAGTGTCACTGTCCAAATGTTCCAGTCTACACACTGAGACTCCACCTTACATTTATTAAAACCCTAGCATAAGAATATGTGCTTGGCATGTTGTTATACATTGGAATAGGAATGGCTGTTGAGTAAGCAGATTTTTATCTTGCCAATGTCCTTTTAAATCTTTTGTTAATGTGACCCCTTCTTCCTCCCACCCACCCCTCCCACTGTGTATATATGAAATTCTTTGACTGAAGGCAGAGCTAATAATGTTCCACTACATGGCAAGGTAGGAGGACTTACCAGGACCTATGCAAGGGACACTGCACCACTTACATGCCACAAAATTGTACAGGTTAGGTTTGGGGCCAAGGTAGAAGTTGGCCAGCTTTGTCCATTCCAACAGGGAAGGCATAAGATCAATAAGGGCTACTGAGGGCCCTAAGAAAGCAGCAGCTGGCATGGAACACCTGAGGGGTAATTCTTTACAGTAGGATCCCATGAACACACCTCAGTCAATTCAGCTGTGCACTAGGACCAGATTTTAGCTCTTGGAAACTAAAAATCAGGCAGTACTATGTCATCTGTACTATATGCAACACTGTACATATTCAGTAACAACTCTCTGATGTGCTTTATTTCTCAGTGTTCATACCCTTAGCACTGAATGTGTATTTTATAATTGGATAGAGGGCATACGGCTGTGACAGATAGAGGCTTATCTGTAGTACTGTGTCCAGTTTTGGGTCTCCCACTACAAGGAGGATGTGGAAAAATTGGAAAGAGTCTGGAAGAGGGCAACAAAAATGACTAGGGGACTGGAGCACATGAGTTATGAGGAGAAGCTGGAGGAACTGTGATTGTTTAGTCTGCAGAAGAGAAGAATGAGGGGAGATTTAATAGCTGCTTTCAACTACCTGAAAGGGGTTTCTAAAGAGGATGGATCTAGACTGTTCTCAGTGGTACCAGATGACAGAACAAGGAGTAATGGTCTAAAGTTGCAGAGGGGAAGGTTTAGGTTGGATATTAGGAAAAACTTTTTCCCAAGGAGGGTGGTGAAGCACCTGAATGCGCTACCTAAGGAGGTGGTGGAATCTCCTTCCTTAGGAGTTTTTAAGGTCAGGCTTGACAAAGCCCTGACTGGGCTGATTTATTTGGGGATTGATCCTGCTTAGAGCAGGGGGTTGGACTAGATGATCGCCTGAAGTCCCTTCCAACCCTGATATTCTATGATTATATACAACATAGACCGGGGTAGGCAACCTATGGCACACGTGCCGAATGTGGCACACAAGCTGATTTTCAGTGGCACTCACACTGCCCAGGTCTTGGCCACCAGTGAAGCTTCTTAAACATTTTTAAAACCTTATTTACTTTACATACAACAATAGTTTAGTTATATATTAAAGACTTACAGAAAGAGACCTTCTAAAAACATTAAAATGTATTACTGGCACGTGAAACCTCAAATTAGAGTGAATGAAGACTCAGCACACCACTTCTGAAAGGTTACTGACCCCTGAATAGACTTAAAACAATAATTAAACTAAACTATTAAATTCAACAGCAAAAAAAACACCCCACATTCACACAGAGGTAAAGTTTCTTGGGGGTATGTCATCCCCTTTTAGAATGTTGCATTAAGCAAAATTCAAACTTTTGAAAACCAGGAAATTCACAGTTAAGGTTGCCTATTATCGCGTTCTGCAATGAATGTGCCGTATTAAAACACACACCTTTATTCTGGAGCTCCAATTGGTAAAATGTACAAACCCTTCATCTCCTTTTACAACCCATTCACTTTTACCACCAAGCAAACTTAACTTTGTGTTAACATGGTTTTTTACACTGAATTTCCAATTTTTTTAACATGAGAAATATGTTGGCAGAAATCAGTAGTTACTTAGGGCAGTTATACATCTCATGTCCCACAATCTGCCTACTCAGCCAGTCACAGCTGGGTCCCACCAGCCCTGATTCAACAAACCTCCCCAACCATGCCCTGACCCATTCACTGCATTCTACCTTCCAACCTGGTTCCCTCCCCACTACAATACCCAGGCCTTTCCACACCACAAGCATGGAATGCATCTCTCTGAAGTCTTCACTATCTGCTATACAAGCATTTCTATTGCCATTACTTAACCCTCTTCTATAAGCCAACTCACATGCAGTGCCTAAAGCAAAGGATAACAAAGTTTCAGTGGAAAGCTGTTCCTGGTCATGTTGCAAAATGGTTGGAGGGTAGAATTTGTAGCAGGGCCAATGAGAGAAATCACAGCCAGGGCCTCTGTTCCCGAATATTTATGTTTGAAATAAAAATCCTCAAGCCATCGTCCAACAGATATACCCCACTGGTGAGAAGCAGTTGGGTGTCATAACTTGTAAAGTTCCTTAATGCTGGTTTCAACCTGGATCCACCAAAGATTTAGTGGTGCTATGCAGTATATTGGCTAAAACTCAACCAAGAGAGACCATTTTGACAAACGTTACATCAACAGTCTGATCTTAAGGCCTGTGCAAAATAAAAACAAACATCTAGAAAGATTCTGAAAAATGGTTGTGTGTGCATGGGAGAGAGGGGGTGCTTATATTTCTGCAATCCCTAGCTCAAATAACCCCATATTTGGGTCACTAATTCTATCCCACATCCTCCTGGAGCACACATAATTTCAAAGGAATCCAACTAATTGTGCCATTTTTTATAGGCCTTAGGTCAACTTTAAATCAGAAGTCATAATGCAAACTTAACTATAATGGTGCAGCAGCACTTCCATAATACTAGGCAGCATTTAAAAACACCGCTTTTGCCTGGAATAAAGAAAATGGGGGAGGGAGATCAAAGCAGCAAACAAAACAAAAATCAAATACCTGTGAAATGTTTACTCAGGAAAGTGCTTACATGTAGAAAGAGACAAGTTTTGCTCATGCATTAGATCTGAAGAGAAGCAAATTTGTATTTCCTTTCACTGGCAAAGTGTTTATTTTGTTTTATTTCATTTTAAAAAGTACTAATATGAGAGCTGTAGAATTACTACAGACTCATTCGGTATAATATTTGTGTATTTTCCCATTTTGCCACACACAAAAAGGGTGTTGATAAGGGTTAGCTCTTAAGATCTTTGTGGCAGAGGCTGTCATTTCCTCTTTGGCTGTTTAGTGCCTAACACAATGGAACTACAGATGGTTGTGGCTTCAAGTGGTACTATAAACAAACAATAGGATGCATATAAACAACTATGGTGACCTAAGAGTTAAAATAAAATACAAACATAGCTTTAATTTCTCATGATTAGGTAACACCTCAAATCTGTTGCCAAATTTATTATTTGATGAATAATGATGGCATTACAAACAAGAAACAGAACAGAAATATGTTGGTGGAGCTGAGTACAGTAGTTCTTGGAATAATTAAAACATATTTCCAAAACATTTGGAAAGAAGCTTCTTTATAAGGTCTACTTAATTGGGTAGGGCATGAGCAGTTGTAACAGAGCAATGTCATACAGTTTATGCTTCTCAGTAATATTTAAAACACCCTTATTTTTATTATTAATAATGAAGGTGAATAGGAGAAATTAATAATCATTAGAAAAGGAGTTGAATACATTCATATATTAAAGAATCATTACATGATTGGTTGGATGTCACATAAGGTCAAATGTGAAGTTATCTCAAACATACATTTGCAGCAATATTTTCCCATAGTTAATTCCTTTCAGCAGGATTCTATAGAAAACAAGAGGCAAGACAGCACAAGTCATTGTCAGAACTGTCCACTCCCCTCTCAATATTGCTTGTACACCCACACAGGACCAGATACTCAGATATGCTCTGCAGCTTCTACTGTCACCGTCATGGCCAGATTTACAAAAGAATTTGCAATCCAATGTGAAAATCAGATGTGAGCACTGATTTCTTATGGAAATCTGGATAGGCACTGTGTGTATTCACATTTCTTACCCTGTCCCTCTACAGGTCTTGGGACACATGAATTAAAAGTACCCCTCTCCATCAACTGTCTGCTCAGTATCTTATGAACACAGTATCTTATGCTCTGTTTCCAAATACTAAACTGATACCTAAAACAAGGGAACTTTTTAGTCTCTGGCCTAAAACCAAAGAGCAGTGAGGAAAAAGTTCCAAAGTCTAACAGACAATTCAGTTTGTCACATTCCTTACAAAAACAGGATATTCTTAACTATCTTTGTCATAAGGCCACCTTCTCTCACCTCATGTTAATAACAGAAAGGAAGTCAAGTGGGACATCAGAGCAAACAGAGCACAGCCCTCTAAACAAGGCCATAGTGGATACAGTGTGCAGAATTGTTAATGGTTTCAAGCACATAGGAAGCTGAATTCATTGAAGTAATAATGACTACTGACATAATTTGAAGATATTATGGACAGAATTCAAGATGAGAAAAACATCTGGAAAGCCCACATGGTTATAGGATTCAGAAAAAAGTCACCACTTCCAGCAGCTAAACCAAGAAGAAATAGAGACATCTCAAGTACAAACGAAGCATTACAGACTATTTAGGAGTTGGGAAGAGAAGACACTACACTGCTTTTGTGAAGAGGAGATTATGTTGCTTTTGAGATCAATATTTTATATTACACGGATCCACATGAAATGAATACCTGAGTAATTCCTATTATCTGGCCAAATTCTACTCCTAGTTGTTTAATATCAATCTTAAAAAATAATACTGAAGCAAATATGGACAATAGGGGACATTCAAAATATACAGAAGTTTGCTCTCACACCTGGAATCAAGATAATACTATTTCACACTTAAAAAATGCTTTATTATTTACAAGATATAATACCTGCAAAAATTATATAAACATTTGAATAAGATGGATAATAAATCATGTGAACAGTCTTGTATGCATGCTCCACAGAGAGGAATAAGGCATAAAAATATATATTCTGTGCAGTACACACTATCCGTCCTGCCTTAACCTCTCACCTCACCTAGTAGAATTGTGTCGTTACTACTTTATATTTCACTTTCTCCTCCTACCACACTCTTCCCTCCAGATTACATGCCTTCTGGCAAATCCCAACGCTTCCTTTTTAATAGCATTTGCTGTTTGAATGTCATGATTCTTCTGCAAATATTAGGAAAGATGCCCATATTTATTCAAAATCACGCAGCCCTCCATTCTGAAGAGGATTTCAGAAGAAGCTGTTTTTACTGACTATTGTGAACTCCAACCCTGTAATTCCAAAGTCTAATAATAACTCTGTTATCAACAAACAAAAAGATTCAAATCGGTTGGTCCAATGGTGTTTCATCTAGCTTAGATATGTTGGCTGAGATACAAAATTTAAGCCCAAATGATGTTTCTTTGGAAAGTTAACCAAGTTTTAGTGAAATATTTTGCAAAATCATTATTTCTGATACTTTAGAAACTATGTTTACAGTGGTTAATTTCTTTTGGATCCCTTCAGCATTTTTTGCCATGTCTCAAGGCTCATCTATTCATATGGGCAAACATTGACCCTGCTAACGGTTATGCTCATAAGTAACTGCACATACGAACAGCTCCACTGAACAAAATGCAGGTAGTCATGTGTATAAACTTATCTACATAAGCATTTGCATGGAGAAGGACTACAAATATTTCCAGTAAAGCTTGTGGGGAAAATGTAACTGCTCCAAATTTAAATCAACATCTTTTGTATCTTTATAACTCTATTCCCTACTGTTATACCAAATCATTTTTGGAAAATTTCCCAAAAGTCTGAAAACAACAGCAGTTCATCACTTTATCTAATAGGAAGCTACCTATTTTAGACTACTCAATGACAATTAGGCTACTTACTATTTGAAAAAAAAAAAAAAAAAGTTAGGGAGAAAACCAGCCAAGAAGAAAATACTTTCAGTTTTAGAAGGAAACAATTCCAAATCTGAAACTACACTAATGATCATTCCAAATGAATCATGCTCTCTTATGGTGCTCTCTAGAACACTTCGTCATTTCAGTCCAAAGGCACCATTATCAGAAAATGGTGAGAGATTTGTCTCTTTCTACATGTTGGAAATTAACTTAAAATAAGATTTTCTTATTAAACAGGTACAGGTAAAAGAGTCTCTTCTAAATCGGGAATTAGGTTATCCCAGTCTTCCTACCACCTGACTTCTTACCAATTGACCCAAATTCTATTTAAAAGGTCTGGGAAAAGATGGTACTAACCCAGGAGTGAGCAAACTACAGCCCACATGCCGTTTTTATCCAGCCCGCTCCCCCGGGCCGGAGCGCGGCATGCCACGGGCCCCACTCCCCCAGGCCAGAGTGCTGGGGCGAGCGTGGCAAGCAAGGAGTGGGGGGGCTTACACAGGGGTGGAGTCTGAGTGGGTGGGGGTCTCAGGAGACGGCAATCAGGAGACAAGGAGCAGGGGGTTTAGATAGAAGGTCGGGTTCGGCGAGGGAGTTAGTCGGGGGGGTCTCCGAAATGGGCGATCAGGGGACAAGGAGTGTGTGTGTGTGGGGGGGGTGTTGGATGGGTTGGGGGTTGTGAGGGGTCAGTCAGGGGGCAGGAAGTGGGTGGGGTCAGATAGTGGGCAGGGACAGGCTGTTTGGGGAGACCCTGCCCAGCCCTCCACACAATTCTGAACCCCAATGTGGCCCTCGGGCCAAAAAGTTTGCCCACCACTGTGCTAACTTGTGACCCATTGGATGCATATGAATGGACCCATACTACATAAAAGCTCCCACAGCACAGGAGTCTGCTCACATGCAATCTTATTTCAGGATTGATGCCTATATTGTTAATTATATTTTATCTAGAATTCCCAAGCATGATAGCAGAACATATACAATACCACTAATTTTTTAATCCCACTCTGGTAATTTCCAATCTGTAATTTCAGAACAGACACTATCAATGGTAATTCTCTGGCTTTTCAACAGGTTGGAAACCATCAGTCATTTAAGGAACAAAAGTAATGGTCTTAGATGCACTTGTGAAAATATAATGCAGACATCTCTCTATAGCAAACTGCAAACAGATCTCAATACAAGAAAAATGATTACTTGAAAGTCTGGCAGGAGAAAATATCATACAATGAATGGAGACAGATGAGGGCAATAGCCAAGATGGCTTTGATTTTGTGTTAACTGTCTCAAAATGAAAGCGAAATTCAAGTGCATAAGCAATTAAACATCAAACTATTTACATGTGACTGAAAAGGGGAACATGGATAGAGCCTCAAGATTGTGTGGAATGCTCAGGGCTTTTAAAGGCATTCAGTGGAACTGTTCCAGAATCAGCCCCTTTAGAGAGCACATTAAAACACACCACAGAAGAGAAACTGGAGAACGTTTACTGTGACTCTGTAGAAAGGCAGTTGAGATGAAACTTTAGAACTCATTTTGTTTCATATTTTTATTGCCACAAATTTCATTCCCTTGCTCCCTGCATGTGAAAACAGCTTCTATAGTTTGACTGAAGTATAAACTCTGTTTCCTTGCCTTTTAGTTTCTTGTTCCCCTTTTCTCTTTAAGCATTACCATGAGCAGAGCTAAGGAATACTATGGAGCTATTTAAAGCCAGCTGTCTTCTCAATATGTTGAGATTTAACCACCAAAATATTTTACTTACCACTCCTGGGAATATTTTTTGCAGTCTGTCTGCTGCCGCAAGTGCCTTAGGCTTCCCACCACCAAGACAGTCTTCAAACTCGTATAGAGGCTGCCGTACGGGGTTGGAATAGGAGATTTTTGCATTGTCCACAAATGTGATCTGTCTGACTCCCCATCCCTAAACAAACAAACAAATCCAAGTAACTGGTAATAACTAATTTAACACTGTAAGACTTTGGTTCAAAAGATGTAACAGAAACCCCTTTGAGTCTATAGTGTCAAAATAATAAGTGGACTTTTATTCACATTTTCAAATTCTAGGTTTAACTGCAGATTAAGTTATTACAGTTTTAGAAGCTTGCTATAGTAAAATTCCTTCTGATTTCACTTAATTGTGTCTCACTGGCACAATTATTTATTTCAAATATTTTGGTTTGAATTTGATTATGTGAACTCATTTATATTTTATTCAGGACAAATTTTCACTTTGTACCTGGGCAGTTTTTAATTTAAAAAAACCACATATAAAAGTGCAATATTTCTGTGATATACACATATCACCTACATAAGTTGCTTTCATTGTATTCTTCCATTCTTTAGCACAAGGATGAAAAAAAAAAAACCCAACCTTTATGAGAGACAGCAAGTTACCTTCAGGAGTAACTCTGGCACTTACCATTAAGGTTCTGGCTACACAACAACCCAGCGTACCAGCTCCTAGCAGCAGACACTTAGAAGACACAATCTTCTCCAGGTCAAGAGTAGGCACCAACCGCCAGCACATCAATTTAAGATTAAGATCTACAGATGACTCAGCTAACCTATATAGTGAAATAAAAAACAAAAATACATACATCATTCCTGAATACTCTCTAATGCAGCATTGGTCTTTTGTTCCAGCTAAGCACTGATTCTCAATTTATTTATTTATTTTGGGTGGGGAGGGCTGGAGCTCCCCGCCACCCCTACCCAATATCCCTTCATGATATACCCCAGCAGATGCTATCATCTCTCTCTTTTGGTCCACTTGATCTCAGCTCAGTTTTTCTTCTTTTTTTAAACCTTGTCTTTTCTCTACATTTAAATTTATTCTTCGCTGATTTTTTTAATTTTTATTTCTCGTTCTCTCCTGCCCAAAAGATCACAAGACTACATTCTGTCTGTCGGAGGTTTTTACATGTCTCCCATCAATGAAGTATCTGATTACATCACAATCCTGAATGTATTTAGCCTATATTTATTCAAAATCTTTACTGTATTTATTCTTTAGGTAGGAAAGTATCATCTTCCCCATTTTACAGATGGGGAACTGAGACACCCAGAGAAGAAGTCACAAATGTTACACAGGAAGTCTGTGGTGGAACAGGGAATTGAACCTGGGTCTCTAGGGTATTAGGCTGACATCCTAATGAATGGATCACCCTTCTCAACAGGCAAAAAGGAGATAACCACCTTTGAAGGTTCTCTAGTGAAGGGTCAATGTGATCACAGGGCTGACACAAACAGCATGGATGCAGAATGGAAAAGCTTGGGCTAGCAGGCTACATGTGACCTCTTCCTCTCACAGCCACCTGTGCCTAGATACTACAGCGCTAAATGCAGATATACAATAGGGAAATCAATGTATCTTGCATATCTGTATCTAACTGAGCTTTAGCTAATAAAATTGCATTAGCTAATAAAATAATTAAAGCAGTATACAGTATAAGCAACTCTAAGAATACTTAAAATGAAAAGTAAAAATCACAGAGTCTGCTTCAGCATAACGCTCCCTGCTATGAATAAAGAACCCTGTCAACAGATTTGACATTAATCAGTCCATGCAATTTGCTCTCATATATTCCAGCCCTTGTAGAAAATTCTTAAGGGTACTATTTATAAATTCTACTAAACATTTTGTTATCAGATATATAGTAATAAAAAAAGGTAAAGATGAAGTGTTGTTTACCGACAGCATTATTTATGTATGCAAATTTTAACATTCTATCCTATTGTCATTTCTTATACCAATACACCTAAAATAGTAACGTAATAAACTTTTATAAAACGTTTACTGTGGTTCTTACAAATGAATTAGAAAGATGCTGAAACAAGAACAAGACAATCAGTAAATTGTCCTATTTTTAAAAAACTTACTAAGTATTTGACAAGATTGCCATTAAACATATAATTTGAGCTAGGAAAAACTGTATACTCCAGAGACTCATAAGTAATAAACCAAAAAAGGCAGTCCATGAAAATGACATTTAGTTTCATAGAGTTTAAGTCCAGAAAGGGTATTCGATCATCCAGTCTGACCTCCTGAATAGCACAGACCATTATATATTTTACTCAAGAACTCTTATATTAAGCCCAGTGACACTAGCTGGACTGAAGAATTTCAATCCTCAGGAGACTAAACTACTGTGTGCCACAAGTAGAAAACAGGAGAGACCACGATGCCACCGATGCTCAAGGCCTCTACAAAGGCAGGGAAATGATGAGGTGAGATATGCCCAGATGATTCTAGCAGGCAAGCCCCATGCTGCAGGGGAAGGTGGGGGAAAATGATTTAATTACTTATATTAAATCCAAAGCCCATGAAAGTTAATGGAATTGGATGAGGTCCCTAAAGTCTGCTGGATAAGATGCTGACCCACATTTTATATTCCTAGGTGAACAGCCTCTGATGCAAGTTTGAAAATGAGAAGTGGCCATCTCCCTCTGATTCTATCTAAATGCCACAGGCAATTTATCCCATCCCCTACCCTTCTACTTTGTTAAATTCTTTCTCTGATGCTCCTCAGCCAATCACCCTCACACTGCACAAGAATTATTACACATACCTTTCCTCCAGAATGCAGTATTGATCGCTATGTGGAAGCTTTAAAGGATACCAAAGCAGTTAACCAGTTTTATTTGTAGCCCATGTTGGATTTGCTGGCTGGTCAATGCATTAGGCTTTTAAAGGTCTGAGCAGAGAAGATCACAGCAGCTTATTCATGAGGGAGAAAAAATGACAACACATCCAGGAGCCTTCTTTCTGCCAGAACCAGCCCTCCTTACACTCAGCATGGTCCTCTCTTTCAGCCTCACATAAGTCTTGATTTGTTTTTATCACCTCTTCTTTGCAGAGGGCTCCCTACATTACATCCTATCATTATGTACAGCTATGCATCATACACTCATTTTTTTGCCTCTTCCAGCTTCTCCTCAGGAAGGGTTATACGTATCTTTTCTACCTTTTCATCATTCACTTGTAGACCTAAGAGGTAGAGGGAGTGGAAAACTATCCATAAAATTAAAATTGTTCAATATTGACTTTAGCAGGAGTTGAGAGCCTGCACTTCCTACAGGAGCATTCTGCATCCTGCACAATCAAAACCTAAGGGCACAATGATGGAAGTTACCAAGACCACATTATTTACAGCAGTCAATCTATTTTTATGTTTTGCCAGCCATTAAGTACATTGTGAGTCTGCACTGATAAAGTTAAACTAAAAAGGAAGGACAATAAGCAAAACCACAGAATTCAACAATACACAGGTCTATACACAGAAAAACAGGTACAAAGAAATACAGACTGCATTCAACTTAACCTTAAAAAGTAACTACTCTGGATTTCCAAATTAGTGCCCCATCCTGGAAGCACTTATTACTAGGCATGGTGCTTTCTACTCTGAGAAGTTCCACTGTCTTCAGTAAGACTTTTCATGGGAGTATGCATTGCACCTGGTAAAAATGGATGGCAGGATTGGGCACTAACATTGCCCCAACTATATTTTCTTATCTGACAAAGCACAGTTAAGATCCAGGTAGTCTTTGGACCTTACATTCTCGCTCCCCATACCCTCAAAGCCTGGTATAGGTCACGCCTGATCAGATTATAAATGTTTTTAAACCACCACATACCTTTTAGGATCCATACATTCACTGAGATTCACCATTCTTGGACCCATGCCTCCTTTCTGGTTTTTCTCCCATCCCACAGCTTTTGGACATTCTACTTTTCAGAAACAAACAAACAAAACTCCATGATATTAAAAATGTAAATTTTACTTTGCCAAACACACACCCCTAAAAAAACAAACCCCACTTTCCCCCCTCACTTTTCCCAAAACTGTCAATTCATTAAGGATGTTAAATAACAGAACTCTTCACTGCAACAGAGATTTTTTAAATAGCAAAAACTTTATAGAAAGTGTCCCTTCTTTCATATTGTGTGCACCACACACTGCTTTTTGTTTATTCTAGTGTTTTAAAGCATGTTAGTTGAAAAGTCTGAGCTAACATGCTTTTAAACGTAACTTGTTTTCCTAGTCTGGATATAACCTCTTGCATGCTGAACCTAAACAGACCCAGCTGCATCTAATTAGTTCCCAGCTGTGAGTGTCTTCCTGAGCTATCTCTGGACTCTGGCTGGGAATTAACCCTCAAAATCCCAGGCCATTGTCAAGACCGATGGGTCTTCTCCCGAGCACACTACTGGGGCAGGGAACAGCAGGACTCCAAATTCCCTCAAAATTGTACCAAAAATCTTGTTCATCCCCACACACACAGGTGCCTATATCAGTTTTTAAACAGAAGCCTCCTGCATGTGAGTATTAAATTTGGCATCTACAGATGTATTTTTTCAGCGCATAGCACCCACGGTGTGCTAGGCACTTTAGAGACAGAGAAAAGACATGGGAAGGAGTGAGAGAAGGGAAGGCGAAAGTTTACTAGACTAAGGAAGATGTGATTCTTTTGATTAGCAATATTTAATATTACAGATGGAGATTGAAAATGTAAGCTTGTTAACTGACTATTTTAATATATACAATGATCTTTCCTGAGTATTTCTTAAGCTTCTTATAAGTAATAAATGACAGGGTGATTCTCAGAGCTAGAAGAGAGACATATGAATCAGAACATCTGTGTTCTATTCCCAGATGACAAAGAACAGCTAAGGTCCTGATCCTGCAAAGAATTACACTCATGTTTAAAGTCGGGCATATGAATTATTGTCTGCAGGCCCGGGGACTAAGTGACCTTGGGGAAGTCACTTCACTTCTCCATGCCTTGGTGTCCCTATCTATAACACTTGCTGACTTGCATGGATGGTGACTTTTGTTTTAACAATTATTTGTGAAATACACTCAGACTCTCAGATGAAAGGATCTACAAATAATTTTGTTCTGTTCTGATGCAATATTATCAATAGCAAATGAGTCCTGGTTTCCCAGATTTCCAATGCATTACTCTAATTTCCTTCAGGTCCTAATACCATGAGGTATGGATACAAAAACACCCCAAATGCCAAATATACCAAAACTGTGATTTTTATGGTTTTATAAATCCAATCTATATTCTCATAAATTCCTTATTCGCTCACTTAATATGTTTGTTTGTATTTTTGGTAGTCTAGTGATTAAACACACTTTTAATAAGAAATGACAACCTACATTAATAATGTATGCACAGAAATTACCTGTTTCTGTAGCATGCTTGTAATAAAGGCTTGGTGATTACAGCAAAGAAAATAAGACGAGGAAGACTTTGTAGCACCTTAGAAACTAACCAGTTTATTTCACCATAAGCTTTAAGCTATAGCCCACTTAAAGCTTATGCTGAAATAAACTGGTTAGTCTCTAAGGTGCTACAAAGTCTTCCTCATCTTATTTACGGATACAGACTAACATGGCTGCTAATCTTAAACCTAAAAGCAAAGAGACTTACTCTCAAAGTAAATTATCCTCTTTCCTTCTAGAAGATAAAACTATTTTCTTCAGAAAGACATTTGAATAATTTAAGATGCACTAAAACAATGAGGTGTCCAGTAACTCCTTAAAGCTGCGGGGGAAGGGAGGGGAGAGATAGCTCAGTGGTTTGAGTATTAGCCTGCTAAACCCAAGATTGTGAGCTCAGTCCTTGAGATGGCCATTTAGGAATCTGAGGCAAAAAAATCTGTCACAGGACAGTACTTGGTCCTGCTAGTGAAGGCAGAGGACTGGACTCGATGACCTTTCAAGGTCCTTCTGGTTCTATGAGATAGGTATATCTCCATATATTTTATTTAAAGACTAACAGATTTATTTGGGAATAAGCTTTCATGGGTAAAAACCCACTTCTTCAGATGCATGGAGTGAAAATTACAGAAACAGGCATAACTATAGATTGGCACATGAAGAAAAAGGAGTTACTTTACAACTGGAGAACCAATGCTGAAGGCCAATTTAATCAGGGTGTATGTGGTCCACACCCAATGATTGCTGAGGAGCTGTCAATACCATGAGAGCAAACATTGCTTTTGTAGTGAGCCAACCACTCACAGTCCCTATTCCAGCCCAAATTGATGGTATTAAGTTTGCAAATGGATTGTAGCTCAGCAGTTTTTCTTTGAAGTCTATTTTTGAAGTTTTTTGTTGAAGAATGGTTACTTTTAAATCTGTTATTGATCGTCCAGGGAGATTGAAGTGTTTTCCTACTGGCTTTTTTACATTACCATTCTTGATGTCTGATTTGTATCCATTTATCCTTTTATGAAGAGACTGTCTGGTATGTCCAATGTGTATGGCAAAGGGGCATTGCTGGCACATATCACATTAGTAGATGTGCAGGTGAATAAGCCTCTGGTGTGGCTGGGTCCTATGATGGTGTCGCTAAAGTAGATATGGGGACAGAGAAGGCAATGGGGTTTGTTATAGGGATACGTTCCAGGGTTACTGTTTCTATGGTGTGATGTGTAGTTGCTAGTGAGTAATTCTCACTTGATGCATCTGAGGAAGTGGGTTTTTTACGCACAAAAACTTATGCCCAAATAAATCTGTTAGTCTTTAAGGTGTCACTGGACTCCTCATTATTTTTGTGGATACAGACTAACATGGCTGCCCTTTTGATACTTAAGATGCACTATATCTGAGGCAGCGGTTAACATGGGCAACAAGTTAGCAGCACTAATCTTTGTTCCATCTTCTTAGTGATCATAGAGAAAAGTCAAGTAACATTAGTTTCCGTATTCTGAAAACCATCCTTTGACAATGGATTACCTGGGCTCTGTGGCATCTGTGGAAGTTTTATTTCAAAGATGCTGCTGTGCGTTATGTCTCTCACACCTTGCATGGTCCTGTCTCTGAAGCAGAGCACTTCAACTGAATGGAGGTGGCTACCCCTGGCATTAAAAAAAATTAATAAATAAAAGTAAGGTAGTTATAAAAGATCTGGTACTTCTCCAGAATGTCACTTTCTTAGTCCTCTGGTGTCATAGAGCTTTAATCCTTTGGAAACTCAGACTATGAGAAATCTTCCATTGGTATTGGATTCATATATGATAATATGCCTATATTTCTATCTGATCAAATATGAAGAATCCCAACATGATTAATGAATACCTACAGCAGTCCACTCTCATACGGAAACTGATGCAGTTCCACTGAAATTGCAGTCGGGACTTCCCCATTGTTAACTATTCATCTGCTACACAACAAATAAATCCAGAGACTCGACTGGCTTTCAGGTTTTGCTTCTCCTCACATAGAAACCTGCTATATAGGGAAGTGGCAGTCGCCCTTCCTTAGTTTAAGTTAAAGCTAGCTTCCCTTTATAAACCCAGTTATTAACCCTCTTCTGCTCCAGATTCCCCCAAAAGATGTTGGTTGTTTTTTTTTTTTTTTACTTTTACTAAACTTTTCAGAAACAAATCTCTGCTCTGGAATGTGATATAGCAGGCTAAATTTCAGAAAGATTTGAGGTGGAGAGAATTTAAAAATAGGGATCAAATCTGGAAACTAGCCATTAAGAATGTGGGAGGAGGAGCCAAGAAGTGAAGGATTATATGGAAGTAGCAACAGGCTAGGTCCCGTGCCTTTGCCCACTAAAATTTGCAAAAATATGCAGGAAGTTCAAAATAACAAATTTCTGAAGTATTCTGGAATCCTATGTCCTATTCAAGGGATCCATTTCCAACACACTCCTAGTAATTTCTTATTTTCACCTTTGCATATAGTTTTGCATATTTCAGGGGCAAAGTTAGGGTTCAAGGTGTGTTGTGTAAGTCAGGCAGGCCGAAAAAAGGGCTCATCTAATACAAAATAAAACCAATACCATCTGTATGCTACCAGGACCAGTAAGTTCCTCAACGGCCATCCTGGATACTGGGTAAAACTGCATGGATCATAAACTCCAACTGTCACCTGCAAATAAAATAGCCCCATTGACAAATCTATGCGTAATAGCACAAGATTCACAGTAATAGCTGTCAGTGTATCTTGTTATCTTAAATGTTATGTCAGTAAGAAATCACATATAGCATTTCAAAAATAATTAACAACTCCTACCAAACTGACATATTGTATGCCATTTCACGCAGTTTAATGTTTCTCAGAGCTGCCAATTTTGTTCATTTTGGCTACCTAATATTCACTTGTACTTCACTGCACCATATGTGTTTCCTCAACTATCTAAGCCCAAAAAGCAGTTTTACAAAACCTGAAGATGCCTACCAAGTGGTCAGATTATTGCCTTGATTCATAAGCAAGCCCTCCTGTTGATGGATGGTGGATAATCATGGTATAAAAGGAGACACAGTAATAGATGCTGCGTCAGTCAATGTAAAGGTAAAGTCACTGCAAGGACAATTCTTTATTAAAGGATTTAAGCACAGAACTCAGATATTGCCCTCCAAACTGAACACTACGAAAGGACTTTATTTTGCATGATACAGACTTCTCTCATATAGAGGAAGATCTCATCTGATAGGGCATGCTTGTTTCTATGATCTAATATTATTTCAAATCACACAGTGCCACTTTTTAAATTTTATCTTTAGATTCCTTATTTCAAAATAATGCATACATAGCCATAATACAATATTTTCCTTATTTTAGGTAAAGAATGGAAAAAGCAGAGGAAATAATAGGAGCTCAAATCTTATAAAACAGAGCTGAACTACTTCAATGACTGTTTTAATTTCTTCGCTGTGTGAGAGATGTGAATTGCTTTACAGACTTCTGTTCTGCACAAGTTAGCTCTCCCTCAGCCTCTGTTATGGAGCTTTGCTCCTCAGTAAAGTTTTTGCATTATAACATAAAAAACTTTTCAAGGCTCTAAGTTAAGTTTAGTCAAAACAGAGGGCTCTGAAGAATTTCAGAAGTATCTAACAAAGCTAGGCACCTGGACTACATAATAATAAGTGGAACAGACAAGTACTACATAACATATAACTAGTGCATTCAACTCTTGCCTTGATGGCTTCTACTTTATGAATGATCAGGATGGAAATTCTCTTGTGGCTCCAAAGAACACAGAGTGCTTTTTTCGCATTTAAAAGTAGACATGAAAAGAATGATTTCCCCGTAACAACTTAAAAAAAAATCATTCCAACCTCATCTAAACAACATTTACCCTTCATCACATATACAGGACTATGAAGAACTTAACTTTACACTGTTCAAATATAGATTTTTTTTTCAGCAGAGTTAAAAAAGGAGCCAGTTTTTCTTGTATTATTACTGGTACTTTAAAAGATACAAGCTGAATATATTCATATTGACTTTTTTTTATTAATTTATAATGGGATGATATATTTTCTTATGTAGAAGGTCACTGTAATAACATTTCCAGGTCTATTTAAAGTTAGTGCAGCAATTACAGAAATGAATTGTTGCATACTCCTCCCCTACATGCAGCATAGAAGCAAATAAATAATAACATAGGTGGGCTTTGCACTTACATAATGCTATGTGTTCAAAGTGACTAAGAAATATTATTAACTCATTCTCATAACACCCTATAAAGTAGCTGTGTTTTATTATCGCTTTTTTATAGGTGGGGTAATTAGTATAGAGGGCGTAAGTGCCAAATTTTCAAACCATTCACTAATTTGGGATGCCTGGACTTTCGGATACCCAGGTTGAGATGCCTAAACTAGGCTCCCTGAAGTCCAGGTGTAACCAATGGGAGCATCTGGTGTTCGGAGACTTGACCTACTCTACTCAGTAGACAAGCACTAGATCTCAGTATAGTATTCTAGCCACAGGTTAAACAGTTTGTACATTAAAAACAAATATTTCTGGCATACGAGCATATGTGCAGAATTCCCTTACCTTTTCCTCTTGATCTTGGAAAAAATCATTCCAGTTTTTAAGCTGCGACACCAAAACAGACTTGTCATTATACTTGATTAAAAAGTAAGGTAAGGCTGTAACTCCTTCCATCTGGCAAAGTTCGTCATATGCTTTCCGGAGTGCTTGAATCTGAAAGCAAAAAGATATCAGAACAGATGGTTGGAATTATCCTAATTCAACAGTGCTTGTGTGAATCTAAAAATATTTTCTTAACTGAATATGTAATACTTTTTTCTTTTAACTTGCTGAACACAAGTGTATCTATTCTAACAGTTTTTAACCATTTATTTAATAGTTTAAAAAAAATCATAACCAAGCATCTGAGAGCTAATATGCAAAAGTTAAAACTATATAATTTTCAATGCAAAACAGGCAGAAGAAGCACTTCTGCCACTGCTGCAAACTAATATATGGAAAAAAAGACAACAAAATTCAAGTGTTATTCTTAGTGCCAAAACAACTTGCACATATGGAAGTACCCTAAATAATAACAGTCTCACTGTTGGAGAGAGAGGGCTGAGAGCTCTGATTTGTCCTTAAAGTACAAAAATATTTAGCACAGGATCACATGCTGGTAAACACTGATCATGATGCTGCATAACGATCAGCATCATCCATTCTATCTATGTTGGTACATTGGTTTTCAGTGGTCAGCTGCAATTGCTCCTTTGGATCCTGACATCTACAGTTTAACTGTACCATTGAATAACAATCTACATAAACTGTGTTTTTTTCAGAGAAACAATCTTTAGTCCTCCATTGTGTTTTAAAAGGATGAATAACGACAAAAAATAAACTCTCTTTCCTACTTTCAAAATAATTAATTGCTATTAATTAGCGAGACAAGATGGTTGAAGCAATATCTGTTATGGACCAACTATTTGCAAGAGAGATAAGCTGTAGCTCAAAAGTTTGTCTCTTTTACCAACAGCACAACCAATAAAAAATACTATCTCACCCACCTTGTCTCTCTAATATCCCTAGATCAAGACAGCTACAACAACACTGCATTCAATAACTATTATCCAAATTGCTATAGTAAAGGTAACTGATTCTTCTAATACTCATTAGTAACCACATAGAACATTCCTGTAAGATTACATCCAAACCATTTCTAGGGGTATATTTTAATTGTATTCCACTGTTAATGATAAATTGCATTGTGTAGTACATTTGCGCTGTTGTACCAAGCATCTCTCCCACATATCTCGTTATGGGGCTCAGCTTCCCACCAATTTCGAGTGGCATTAAAGAACTTCACGGTTCAACACTAACTCACTCTAGTTAAAAAAAGGATATAACTGAGTACCTCTAGAATTTCTTTTTACCTTTGTAGCACAGAATTAACAGACTCATTCTCCCCTCAGGAGTTCCTACTTGCCCTCTGTCTCATAACTTAGTTCCCTTATTCCCTGCACAGTCATGTGTTAACATTTTTTAACCGTACCTACACATATAATCCAGGCATATCTTTTAAACCAACATTTTCCTAAACTAGAAGGATGATGATGATTTATTTCCAGTGAGAATGCTTTATACCAGCAGTTCTCAAACTATGGGGCGAGCGTCCCAACGGAAGCATGGGGATGTGTCAAGGGAGGCATGAGCAGTGGAGGGGGCGGGGGGTTTAAGACCCCTGGCTGTCAGTCCCAGGTGGCTGGTGATTGCACAGAACACCCTTACTAGGTCAGTATAAAGGGGAAAGCTGGAGCCCCACTGTACTGGGACTGACAGCCAGAACCCTGCCACCTGGGCTCAGGCTCTCCTCCTCACCCTTCCCTCAGTGAGAGGCAACCCCAGGCTCAGACTCTCCTTTCCACCCGCCACCTGGGGGAGGCCCGGCTTTGGCTATTAGCCCTGGAGTGGCAGAAGCAGCAGCACAAAAGCAAGGGTGGGAATGGGGCGCTAAGTCTGCTGTGAAAAGTGATATTGTTGAATATCACTTTTCACATTCCCACCCTTACTTCTGTGCTACTGCCGGTGTGGCACTGCCTTCAGAACTGGGCGCCCAGCCAGCAGCCACTGCTCTCCACTCTGCCTTTATAGCTGGGGGGCGGGTATATGTACTTAGGAGAGAGGGGGTATAAATGACTACAGACACAAAAAAGGGGCGCTTGATCAAATAACTTTGAGAACCACTGCTTTAGATTATCCATATTTTCAGTCAAGAGAAAAAACTGAAAGGTGCAGTCCCACTTTGAGCTATCAATGAAAAGGGCTCCACCACCATCCACACACTGAGATGAAACAGTACCATTTAAAAATATGTTCAATTCACCAAATTCAGGTAAGAGCCTTTTTAGTACAAAGGGCTTATGGTATCCTCAATATGCTCCTATAATGTAAATCTTCACCATTCACTATAAGATGCTCCATCTACAATCTTTTTAGTCAGACTAATAAAATAATTGTTTCAAATTCTATAAAAAAGCTAAATGGTTATTAAAGACATAACTGTAAAGAAAAGTAATTTAAAATCAATGTTATGAAATAATTGGATTCCTGTGAACTTTCAGTTTCTAACCAAGAAGCCTGGAGTTGTTTCCAAACAGTCACTCTATTTTTTAAACTGTTTTCCCGAGAATATTCCTCTGCATGTCTACACTTTCTGATCCAGTCCAACAGCTTTTTCTTTGCTGCCTCCTTTTCTCATGTTTGACCTCTAGTTCATCAGTCAAATGCTTCTGCTAATGACAGAATATTGCTATCACACCAGCCTCCTTTTCTGTCAGATAAATTATCATCCACCATATCCTCAACCTTCTTCTTCTTTCCAGGACAGCCAGGATGTTCTCTAGACCCAAAAGTTATTAATATATATTAATATTATTTGTATTGCAGCAGTATCCAAACATGCTCCATTGTCCTAGGTAGTGTGCAAACACAAGAAACATTCACTGCCCTGAAGAGTTAATATTTTCAATAACAAAGACACACAAAAGGGTGAGAGAGCAAGATAAATGTCTTCCAAGGCTGACCAAGTCCCTCCCTAGGTTCAGTATTCCCACGATGCTAAAAACTAGAGCTAGTTGGGAATTTCTTGATGGAACATTTTTTCATTAGAAAATGCCAAATCTTGTATAAACCCAAACCGTTGTGGAAAAACATGGGTTTCAGTGAACTGCCTATTTTTAGAAAAAATTGCTTTTTTAAAAAAATTGCCCTGTTTTGACATTTTCAAAACTGTTTTTTGATTCTGAACAAATTCTTTAGAATTTTACATTAATTGTAGTAAAAAAAAGTACAAAAACATTTTAAAATGGTGAAAATTGAAACAAAATATTTCAGAATCATCAACATGTTTCAACTGACTTGATCTAAGAAATTTTTGTATTTCTAGCTTGTGAAAATTATGACCTTTTTTCCCCCTACTATGTGGCAGGGAACTTTTTTAGAATCTCAAAAATTCTCAGAAGATGGGAAAACTATTTCCCAATCAGCTCTATTAACAACCTACTCTCCCAGACCACACTGCCTCTGAAATGCTTCAAAAATCTTTTGTACATTCAATATTCTGTCCAAAGATATTAACATGAGCCCAGTCATGATTTATACTCAACATGTTCGCCTAACTGGATTGCTGCAAGAGACAATAAAACATCAAAATGAGAATTTTATAAAGTAAAAAAGAAATAAAAGTATAAAATCAGTAACTCAGAAATTAATTAGCTACGCTAGTTAAAACTCAGCAAGTTCAAGGACAAAATATGTAGTTTTACAGGCAACAAGAAAGAATGATCAACACTAAAGATTTGATAGATTTAAGATTAGCAGCCGTGTTAGACTGTATCCGTAAACAAAACAAGGAATACTTGTGGCACCTTAGAGACTAACCAATTTATTTCAGCATGAGCTAAGATTTGATCGTTGGTGTTTGAATACCTGGGTTGGAGAGAACCTTTCACCTAGGCAGACTGCCTGCTGAACAATGGGTATGCCATCAGGGAAGCAGAGAGCAGGGTAGCAAAACCAGTAATAGAAGCGATACTTTTTTAAATCCTACAGGAAAAAAATACATATGCACATGTTAAAAGACAAAAATTGAGTGATTATAGCACTCTCAATTACAGTTATGGCCAAGATCCTACAAACACTTAAGCAGATGTTTAACTTTCCTTCAGTGGGACTGCATGAGCAAAGTTAAGAATGTGTGTAAGCAGTTTGCAAACTAGGGGACCATGAGAGCTGTGTCAAGGAATCACACAATAGGAAACTAATAATAAAAATGGAATTAATTCAAATATTTTTTTAATTTCTTGGCAAATATAGCAATGCAGCCCCAGACCCCATGGGGAACCCCAGAATTTTGCAATAAGGCCTCAGACGCATGCCAGACATGGCGGACCAGAAGCCCCAACCTTAGCACAGCAGCCTAAACCCCATCATGCTGAGCAGCTAGGAACCCAGACTCTGCCACGCAGATCAGCCTTTAGCACACAGCTGAGCTGGGCTGCAGCTGTGTGCTAGTTGGGCCACATGCAGCCCGTGGGCCACTGATTGGGAACCTTTGATGCAGCAGTTCTCAATCTGTGTTCCATGGACTTTGCAAGTTTGTGAAGCAGTTACTGGTGGTCTATGGATAGATGGTTGGTCCCACGAGGCTGGCTCTCTTTCTTTCTAGTTTCTAAATTGCATTAAAATACAGCCAGACTTACAAGAAATAACATCCTAATATTACTTTTCAATGTAAACAATTGCTGCAGTTGCGTATGTTGTGTAAGGATATCCATACAATCAAGAATGGAAGGAGAGGTTGTATCCAAGAGAGACACTATAAAATATTTCAGAATCCCTGCGCTAGATATAACTTACTCCACTTCTACTGTTAAACTGGTTTTATTGGACAGCACCATAATGCAGTTAAACTATAAAGCCACACAAATCAGTTTTGCATATTCTTATAGGATACCAACTGTCTTTTATGCTTCTATTTTTGAGCAAAGCTAGAGTTTTAAATATGCCACATTATCATACATATGATTAGTTGTTTTTTTTTAAATAGACCAGATGGATGAAAACTTTTAAAATGGTCACCACAAATGTGTGACCAATGTGGAGTACAGCCCAGTTAGAAGTCACCCTGGATTTATCTCTGAACTTTTCTCTCTCCTTTTTCTTGTTAATTACATCTGTTAGGGTCCTCTCAACAAGCTCTCTCCCATCAGAGTGTTCTGTTTAATGCCATAACCTCTATCACACCACATGCTAACAAGTCTTCCTTCATGACATCCCACAACTTTTTCTTGGGTTGGCTTCCCTGTCTTTTTCCTTCCATCTTGATCTGTTGGTCTCTCCCACCAACATAGTTGCTAGGACTGCGCTTTACATGACCAAAACATCTGAGTCTGCATGCCCTCATTTTTTTATCCCAATGGCTGTCAAAAGTGACAACTCTGTACAAACAATTGTCATGAATAAACATGGTGAACTTTTCCTTATTTAAATATTCCCTTATAGCACAGACAGACATTAAGTGAAAGCAAGTGCCATTTATGAGATCATTATTTGTGCACAGTTTTAATTTGACACGATCTTTAAAAGTTCAAATAAATTCATGCTCTAGGATATCTTTACTAAAAAGGTCATGGTTTTCTGTAATCTATGCACTGGCATCTACAGTAAATTAAGAGATTATTATATATTGATACAGAGATAGACTGGATCTCTCACATTATATATATATACACACACACACACACACACAAAGTATATGGAAACTTGATTAAACACATAATTCATCTTTTATACTGGGAATTTGAAAGTCTTTTAATCAGAAAGAGCAGTTTAATACATTAATGTCTCATGATATTTAAATGATACCAGTATTTTGAATATTTTTCATTGAGGAAAGGTTCTAACATAAAATCTCTTTTTGAGCTATGCCAAATATATGGAAGATAAAAGTATCAGACTTAAAAATGAAACATTACAACACTTCTATTTTTAAGCCAGTGAAGGAAGTTCACTGAAGTCCAATGAAACACAGGAAACCAGACATTTTAGAATGTATGCACTTGTAATCTGAGAAATACACCCACAACAAACTCTGAATGATTACTAAATAAAGGAAACAATGGCCCTAATCCTGCAAAAACATGCACACAGGTCTAATTTCAGTAGGACTACATCTGCTCTTTAAATTCAGTGTATGTGAATATGTTTTCAGGAGTGGTGCATTTGCACATGCTTAGTTAGTTAGGTGAGAGAAAGCAGATAAAAGGCAAGGAGAAGGTGCTACAAGCAGTAAACTGAACCCTGACATATAGGGCTAACTGGAACTGTTAAAAATACTTTGCGATTTTCACAGCAGACTAGAGGATTTAGGAACACAACTCCCATTAACTTCAATGGGAGTTGCATCGCTAAGACTTAGTTGGCTTTGAAAATATCAACCTATATTTATCATTACAATCATTTTTTCTCATTTTCCTCTACCTCAGAAGACAAACACTTGTACCCTACTCAGTGAAAGAAGCTTAATTTAGTCATCTAAACATCGCAACTCAGAGGATACTTGCAATGAAACATTCAATTTCCATCAGATCAACTCACCCTTCAAATGTAGATAAACAGAGTACCATAAAACTTACTTTGTGTAAACCCTGGTCCAGTTTACGGAAAGGTTCTGTCCGTTCAAAGCAGACAATAAGAATTCCTTCACATTTATTGCTTTAGGCGTAGAGTTTTGGCCTGCTGCTCTTCATCAACATTTTCCATTACAGTGCAGTGTACAGTGCATCAGCAAACAGTTCCTTTTGACCTGAGCAGTGGCTACACTTCAATTCTGCAGTGTGGTGTCACTTTTGTGACACCACCGTTAAAACTGTGCCGGAATTTTCAATTTGGCAGCAATAACAAAGTTATTTTAAAATGGTGTGTTCTGAATTATAGAATTAATATGAATACTCTGAAGGGCAGGAGTGGGGGGGAAAGAGAAGGGAAAAATTATCCAGAGTTTAGTTAAATCTATTCCAAAAACCACCATAAGATAAAAAAAATACTGTACTGTCCTACCTTTTCTTCAAATCCCTTTTAAATATAAAATCAAGCAGTCTTAGGTGTAGTGCATGTAATTCTTAGTATATGTTGTCCAGGTCAATGTTTGTTAACTTGTTGGACCTGAGTAATGTTGACACAGAATACCTTTCTAAATTAATGGACTGTGGGACAGTCAGACATTCCCATCTATTGATGCAAGAGAGTAGATGGCAGCCATTAAGGTTTTGCAAGTGCAGGTTGGATAAAGTTAGGGTAGGAGTGTTGGAGTGTTATGTATTTCTGCAGTACTGTAGACTACCCTGGGTGCTTGAGGTGTTCTAATGCAACCTTCACTGTTACTAAACAGACTTTGTGTTTGTATGTAGGTTGTGAATCACATTGGGATCCTTTGGTTTGAAAGGCAAAAATAAGGACATAAAATGTTGTTATGCACCATTCAACTGAATGCATAAGCACCAACTCCATGTGTGCTCCGGGACTGGAGCACTCCCGAGGAAAAAATTGTGGGTGCTGAGCATCCACTGGTAGCCTCCCTATCAGCTCCCTACCATCGCCTTCAGCACCTCCTGCCCACAAGTGGGCCCCACAGAACAGCGCTTCCCCCTCCCTCACCACACCCACCTCTTGCTGCCAACAGCTGTTTCGCACTGTGAAGAAGGCTCGGGGGCAGGGGGAGGACTGAGGATGAAGCACACTCAGGGGAGTGGGTGGAGTGGGAAGAGGTGGGGCAGGAGTGGGACCTTGGGGGAAGAGGTGGAGTGGGGTCAGGCCCTGGGTCAGAGCTGAGGGTTGAGCACCCCCCGGCACTTTGGAAAGTTGGTGCCCCTAACTGAATGAACTATACTGTGATAAGAGCGTTTGTACCCCTGTGATGAAAGAGTTGAGCAATATTCTTTTAGCGCTTATTCTCACCTTCCCATCTCTCTAGCAAATGTATTGCTCAGGGAATAAGTGAATCAGCCCTGCAGGTTCTTTGATCAGTCTTGACTTTATTGCGCTCACGACCCAGGAGTTTAATTGCCTTTATTTATTTTCATATGTGGAATCCAGGAATCCTTTATATTTGTAGAGAAGCACATAAATGTACGAAACACCGTCTGGTAACTACAGTAGTCAGATTACTATTTTTCACTGACATGGTTCATTATTATTTTTGTTTCACTATTCAGAGCATGGAAATAAATTGCATTACTTACTGCGAAAGTCAGAAGCAGGAATTTGTTCAAAAGCATGGGGTTTTCAAGGGCAGCCCCTGATTTTATTTTCTCCCATATCTGTTAATGGACAAAAAAAAAAAAGAAAAATCACAAAAAAGAAGCATACGGAGACAGATTCATTCATCTTTCCCTCTTCCACATATGTTAAAAGCTCAAACTAATTATAGACAAGACATGTAGGGCTAGGGGACTTCAAGAGGTCATCTACTCCACACCCTTGTGCCAAGACAGGATTAAGTAATATTCTCAATAATTTAGGTAAGACTTCTTCCTACTTAATTCAGCATATGCTCTAATAAATGCTCCCCCCAGCAGCAGGCATTTCAACAAAGCTTTGGTTTGTCCTGGGGATTACAAATGACAGTTCTACTATTATAGGCTTTACATTTCACTTTTATTCTGCCAGATAAGGATAAGAAGCGCAGAGCTCTTCCAATATTCCTACATCTCCTATATGACAGACACAGTCTATACCAGCAGACATAGAATCATAGAATATCAAGGTTGGAAGGGACCTCAGGAGGTCATCTAGTCCAACCCCCTCCTCAAAACAGGACCAATCCCCAACTAAATCATCCAACAGATTTTTGCCCAAGGTCCCTAAATGGTCCCCTCAAGGACTGAACTCACAACCCTGCATTTAGCAGGCCAATACTCAAACCACTGAGCTATCCCTTCCCATCCCATCTTGGCTTAAATTTTGAAAGTTTTACATAGTTACACATAAAATGATAACAATTAACATGTTGTTTCCTATAGCAACAGCCCCTCATATGGATGAGCCATAACCAACCTAGCAGCATTGGGTTGGTTTGTTCCCCTAGATCTTTCATCCTTGTGATATGTAGGTTACTGAAACTGACAAAAATCCCAGTGGCAGGATGACAAGCACAAAAAAGTCTAGAAGTGCAGACAGGTAGCATGCTGTACAGTTAGAAACAAACCCAAATGTAGCCAACTAGTTCATTTTTGCATTCATTTCTTGTATTCTGTGTGATGTTATGATCAACTCATATACCAGGGATTCTCAAACTGGGGGTCGGGACCCCTGAGAGGGTAGTGAGGTTATTACATGGGGGGGTCGCGAGCTGTCAACCTCCACCCCAACCCCGTTTTGCCTCCAGCATTTATAATGATGTTAAACATACAAAAAAGTGTTTTTATTATATAAGGGGAGTCGCAGTCAGAGGCCTGCTATGTGAAAGGTATAAAAGTATAAAAGTTTGAGAACCACTGTCATATACGATGTCTATATATAATAGATAGATTTAAATTGTAGGTTCATATAAACAAGAGATTCATAAGTATTTAGACTTTGGAAAACATGCATTAGGTTTCTAAGCAAAGCAGAACTGAAATGAAAGGCCTACAGGCTGAGCCCTGTAAAATGTCAGTTTAGCGATTCTAAGCCTTAAGCTTAAGAAATGCTTGACATAAGTAATTGACCAAAGAGTGACCCTATGCCACAAGATTATGAGAAAGATGTGCCAACAGGTGATGTTGCAAAAAAATTGACCTTGATGTACTGTCTGAAATCAAGAGATACCTTACTGTAACATTTTTCCAACAAGTGTCCTGATCACAGAGTACATGTGCATAGACGCTAATACAAATAAAAGGAACTAAAACCTATGAAAAATGGGGAAGTCCAATATTCTTGAGGGCACAATACAGATAAAGGAGAAGAAAGTTGACACCTTCATGAACATGCACTCAGAGTGTTAGATATAGTCAGATTCACATGATAAAAGAGGGCTCCCACACTGAATAAATTGAGTTACTTTTGTGAAAACTCAAGCAGGAAACATTTCTTCACTGATGATCAATTGGTGAGGAATCCATCAGACTCTAAGAACATCTCTGAGGATGGGAGTATGACTATATTTGTAACCTGTGCACGCTTGTTTGTAGGATTTATATAAGTTTGGATAATCAAAACTTTTCTTGTGACTTTAATAAAACTTATACAACAGAATAGACATTCTACTTGTGTAAGTATGTGTTATTTCCTTGGTATTCATGTGTTCCTAGAAGTTCTAAATCAGAAACAAGTAGCAGAGGTGACTTTCATTCTGTTGAGCTTGAAACTTTAGCAACTGGAGGCAAATCCACAAAGGTGTAATACAACGTTACTAAATTCACTTTAAATAAAATAGAAGGTTACACAAATCTGCTGTATATGTTGTTTGTGGGACAAAGAGCTGGGACTTTAAACAGTACTTCAGCCCTTGTTTGGAGGGCTGACAAGATTTTCAGTATCAAGGGGTCACTAAGAAAAATCTACCATGGCTCTCTATATTATCAAACATCGAACCTCCAGCTATCCATCAAGATATAACAATAGCACAAAAACGTAAACCCACTGAAAGCTCCCCAGAACTTCCCATCCATCAGGTTACAGTAAACATACCCAAACCATTCCTGAAATTACATAAACCACTAAGGACCACCTCATGTCTCTGAACCCAGGAGGAAAAAGCAAAGAAGTGGGGGAGGAGGAAAGGAGGCTGGAATCAGCCCTTCAAGAGTCACTTTTGGGTAATTTGCACATTATTATTGACCCAACTAGCCACCCTACCAGTTTCAATCTGCCACACAGACTTTGGATCATATTGAAAGGCATCCAAACAAACCATGGAAAATGCGGATACCTGATGCACAAGTGGAAAATCAAAGACTCCCCTTTGTGTGACTGTGGTGAAAACATTCAAACCATTGAACACATCATAACGGAGTCCCCCAAGTACGGATTCAGAAGTGAACTGAATCATATCCACAAGTCATAAAGGAGACCTTAAAATAGTTTATGGACCTACAACTTTATCTATGGAATGTCGCTCTGCAGATGCCATATGCATGTGTGAGACACACACACACACACGAACAAAAAGTCTAAGATCAGTTAAATTTTTTGACTTCTCTACTTCTCTTTAAGAGGCATCAACAAGATTATTGCATCATATCTAGCAGATGATAAAGGAGTACTAGGTCACAACAAGAGGGAAAATAATTAATGACACCGAATGAGAAGATGAGTGAAAACTATTATCCTGGCCTAGCGGCAATCTAGTTAAGAAATTTAAGATGAACATAAGAAGTAAATTCAAACCAATTCTTTATTTTAAAGTGTGTAAGTCTCTCTCAGCCATCTCACTTTATTTAGTGACTTCTCGTACAAGTTCTCTTCAAGGAGCATACCACTGGACCTCCTCCCCTCCAGTGGAACCACCTGAAGGCCAGACTGAGTAACCTCTTTGCTGTAGCATCTCCTCAGTCTTCATGCCATTACTTACACCCCAGAATACACTGTGATAACCTGAATCCCAAAAGCAAACAGGAACTGATTTCTGATTTTCACAAAAGAAATGCTCCCTGGAATGCAAGTAACTGGGAAAGTCCAAGAGTGCTGCTAAGATTAGACAGATGAGAGGCAGGACTCAGCATGGAGGTTACTGAGCACCATCATCTAACTGCTGCTCTCCAGAAGTGATCAGAAGAAAGCAGAAGACACTAAACTGCCTCCTCCAAAAGCAACTGTCTCTCAAAGCTGGGGTTAGATGGATTAGTGGGAAGTGATAGTCTCTCCATTGCCTGGGACTCAAACTTCAAAGTAGTTCACTAGCTTTCTTCATATCCTGTTTTCTCTGTATTTAATTGTCAACCTTACCTCATTTGCTGCTTTTTCCAAAAGTGACTTCTTATCACAGGATTTGAAAGATTCAAAAGTGTTGGTGTTATATAATGTTCCGACAGCAGGACAGCAGTGTGCCGGGGTGGCAGCATTTCTAGACAGGAGACAAGGACACTCTTGGAACCACATACTAGCATTTTTGCCAGAAGTTTCATTAACAGTTACAAATAGGAACTCCAATGATGCAGAGTTTTCCAAGGAGAATGGTGACTATAAACATCACAACAAGGTAGAAGGCAAGTCAAGGACAGTTCCACTCAGAATGCTTGCAGGCAGTTACAAAAATGTGCTTGCATTCAGGAATAAATTAGACATGCAACTCAGTAATTATTCGGATGACTTGATCTACTGAAGGCTTAGAAACGCAGAGAACATTTCATGACACATTGACATAAGAACATAGGAACATAAGAAAGGCCATACTGGATCAGACCAAAGGTCCATCTAGCCCAGAATCCTGTCTACCGACAGTGGCCAATGCCAGGTGCCCCAGAGTGACTGAACCTAACAGTTGATCTCTTCCCTGCCATCCATCACCCCCCTCTGACAAACAGAGGCTAGGGACACCATTCCTTACCCAGCCTGGCTAATAGCCATTAATGGACTTAGCCTCCATGAATTTATCCAGTTCTCTTTTAAACCCTGTTATAGTCCTAGCCTTCACAGCCTCCTCAGGCAGGGAGTTCCACAGGTTGACTGTGCGCTGTGTGAAGAAGAATTTCCTTTTATTTGTTTTAAACCTGCTACCCACTAATTTCATTGGGTGGCCCCTACTTCTTCTATTATGGAAACAAGTAAATAACTTTTCCTTATTCACTTTCTCCACACCACTCATAATTTTATATACCTCTATCATATCTCCCCTTAATCTCCTCTTTTCCAAGCTAAAAAGTCCCAGCCTCTTTAATCTCTCCTCATATGGGACGCGTTCCAAATCTCTAATCATTTTAGTTGCCCTTCTCTGAACCTTTTCTAATGCCAGTATATTCTTTTTGACAAATGATGCTGTGGTACTGGAGAGAGGAAAGAGCTGGAAAATATTTAGTTTTATACTTCTAACAAAGATTATGAAGATAGACAGTTTCATGTATAGGGTTTGACCTGCCTCAATTAATTTCTCCCAACTTTTCAAAAGCATATGAGAATTCTGCCTTTTAAGGAAGTGTTTTTATGTATAATTACTGTAGAGTCCTCTGGGTTTTCCTCAAATACTCTATTAAGTGTTTATAGCTTTTAAATTTAATTTAGAAGTTTTTGTGCTGTGCATCAAACCCCTAATAGAGGTGGAGATGCTTTTCCCCTGATTCAGCAAAGCACACGCTTTAGTATTCTATCAAATGGGAATCAGCTTAAGCACCTGCTTAAGTGTATTGCTCACTAAGAGTCTTTTTAAATAAAATTACTACTATTATTCATAAAAGCCTGCAAGTCCTTCCTTGCCTACTGCATTTTCCACATCACGGCAGTTAATCATTTATCTCTAGAAGGTGCAGGGATGTTCAAAAGTCACATCATAATGTGAATTTTTCATTATGATTTTCTGTGAAGAGTCTCTTGGGGAATCTCTGGGATAAATACAACTTTTTTAAAAAAATCAATATTTTCTCTTTCAAATAAAAAAGTAATTCAGTTAAAGTGGTAAGTTAAAAACAAAGACATCCCAAAGTGAACATAAAACAACACAGTACTAATTTTGAACAGTTAAAGTCAGAAAAGCCACTGGTTTTGTTATCTATAGCAACATTAACTCGACAATGCTCCTTACAGATATTAGTCTGTTTTATTCCATTTCTTTACTGGTAAAATGTGTAGTTTAGTAAATTAGGCTACAATACTTATATATTTGCTTCATTCAATGGATGAGAGTAGTTCAATGACTTCCATGAGACTATTCACATGTGTAAAATTGCTGTGTTTGCAGGAACAAGGCCTTAATGATTACCAGAAAAGGTAAATTATAAATATACAGGACATGCAACTTCCGCGGAATTTAAAGTCAGAAGAGAGCATTTTGATCATGTAGTCTGAATTCCTGCATAAAACAGGTCAGAGAATTATTCCACCCAGTAATTCTCACAGTGAAATTCTTCCTCACTGCACAAGTGAACACTTGGCTGTTGTAATATTGCTATAAGAACATAAAATAGCCCTGATACCAAGTTACATACAATTTTTGTTTTTCATAATTTTCTTCAGTTCCCCATGTTAAACAGTGTTTTCTGAGATTATTTGGTTGTGTTTCAATGTGACATTTACAATCTCATGCAGGCAAATAATTCTAGTTGTAGCTCCTATCTTTTCAAAGTCATTACTGAGGACAATTGTGAAAATCCCATTAAGATATCAAATTGTGGGTAGATCCTCATTAAAATTCTGCTAATACTCTTAGAAGATGTACACCACGCATATTTGTAAGTGATTTGTCAATTATGTGTAACTATATTATTATCCACCATTCTTTTTAAACTTCAAAATGACATAGGGTACTTACACATCAAAGGCACTAAACTCCAATGTTAAACGAGCTGGTAGACCAAAAGGATCACCTGGACAAAAACAAAGTTTCTTTTAAATAACCGCAGCAGCGACTATGTCACAATAAAAACAACAGACCAAATATAGTTTCCTGAATCAAGGGTCCAATCCTGCTCCCGTTGAAATAAAAATGAATAGGATAAGAATCTCTAGTTTTTCATATAGTCAGAGATTATATATCCATATACAACTCATATGATTTTTTTCTATCTCTTGTTATGACTGGAATATTTTGTGCATGTAATACAAATTCTTATAACAGAAATATTATTCAACAAAAAGACAATGGCAGAAAATCTGGTATGTCTAATAAAAAGTTCAGTTTCTACCTACCATTGTAGTAGTAGCCTTTGATACTTTTTGGAGTCTCATCTAACCTATACTCATTGAGTTTCTTCTGTGTCAGTTCATGCCAGAATCCCGCATCCAAGGCACTGGTGAAGGGAACAAACTGTAGCTTTGGGATTCTAGGTTCCAGGAGATTGTGTGTCTCACTACCAGCAGCTGCCATTATTTTATTCAATTAAAGCTGTTAAAAACAGACAAAAGTTCTGTGAGAAGAGTTATTGCTGACAGCTACCTACTAAACTGAATAGGTGGATTTTGGCTTTTGGAGGTTTATTTTAACAGTGTTTTGTTTTTCAAAGCTAATAGATCCCATTGACAAATAAACAAAATATCAAATTCTTTAGTATACTAGCCAAGCCTTCTGTGTGTAAGAGCGATGTGTGTGTATATACATACGCACATACACACATATACATACATACACACACACACACCTTCTGCAAATTAAGTTTTCACTTCTTCGGGAACACTTGTTCTTCAACATACTAATTCAGTGCCAGAGAGAAGACAACACTGGTCTAACTAACCCTAATAAACACCAGATTCATGGGGGGCTAAAGTACACTCCAGAAACCACATGTGGCCCAGTAGCCTGGGTCAGCCTGGCGCGGGGGGGGGGAGGGGCGCTGCGCGACCGTCCAGGGCACCTGCATGAGGGAGAGGCGGGGGCTCCCTCTACAGAGTGTCCAACTAACAGACACCCCCTCCCACCCTGCCAGCCCGGCTCCGCCCCCCAGCCCTGTTCACCTCTGCCGCGGTCCGACACCATCCCCCGCGCCGCCTGCCCCTCCGACCGCTCCACCTCCGAGTCAGCCCAGCTCCTCCCCCTGCCCCGGTCCGCCACCATCGCCCGCCCCGCCTGCCGCACAGCTCCGCCCCATCCTCCATTCCGCCCCATCACCCACTACGCTCCGCCCCCATCCCGCCATCACCCCGCCCCCCCGGACCCCCCTGTCCCCATCACCCACTACGCTCCGCTCCGCCGCCGGCCAAGCTCCACCCCCAGCCTCGCCGAGGCGCCATGTTAGGCAACGCATTTAAACACGTGGCTTCTTTTCCCCAGTTTAGGAGCCGTGCGAGCGGCAGCGCCTTTTCTTCCATTTGTTTCTGTTGTTACTATGAGCGGGTCGGGTAGAGGCAGCTGGAGACGTGTCCAGCGGGAACAGACTCCAAGGGGGGGGGGGACCGGACCGGAACGGGAATAAGAACTAAAATCATCTGATAAAGAGCCGGCCTGGGGCAGCTGAAGTGCCTCGCTCAACCTCACTGCAAAGAGTTTGGGCACCCTGGTAATCAACGTAGCTGTGAAGTGTTGCCAAAAAGCCAGTTCTGAAACAAATCTGATTTGGGTGGGGGAAGAAACACTCCCTACCTTTGATTAATGCATGTCAGTATTTTGTCTTAAATGAGTGAAATTAATTTAGCAAAACCTACAAATAGCCAGTCAGGAAAAAAGCTGAGGGTCTGCACTCCATTCATTTGTGAATAAAACAATCGGTTCAAAAAATATTTTGCTGACTGCTATAATGGAAGACTTATCGTATTGGAGTTGTACAGTACAAGCAGGGATGTTCATGTTTTAGGCCTTTATCCACTTTTGTTTGGCGCGAACACTCATGTTTTGAGAATTTTACACTAATCTCCCTGAAAATAATGCTCAGCAAATAAACATTCTCTTCTTCCCCCCACCCTGAGTCTGAATCAAGTTTACAGCACTAAGTTTACAACTCTAAGAACCTAAAAGTGAAGCAATCTTTAGAGGAAAAGAAATGTAAATCTGACTTTATTAACTTTCATATTCCAAGTTGAGGGAAATGTATATTTTTAACTAAGAGCTCAAATTATGACAAGTAAATCTGATTTTAATGGGCTTTCATTTGTGATCATGGTATTATATATAGCATAGTTGAAGAAATGTACTTATAACAATCAATTTTTAAAACTGACATCTCTTTAGCCTGCTGCTGGGTATCAACTGAAATCTAATCGAGACCAAAAAATAAAGTAGTATGCCATCCATTGAGGCCCACTGCCAGTGTCTGTGGTTTTACACTCATACCATCTTATTTTTACATATTTTTCTTTCCCTAGTTTTAAGCCGAAAGCCCTACATCAAGAATAAGGGAAACTGATAGCAGAAAATAGAGTTAAAAGTGAAAATGATTGTACGGTAAACTCTTGTCAAATGCACAATGTAAACATACTGCAAAGAAAAATCTGTTTTATTCCTCTAATTTCCTTCACTTCTTGCAATTTTAGGGTATATTTGTAATAAGAGTGTGTAAAATATTTACAGGCAGAAGTGCAATTTTGAGATTATATTGCCCCTATAAATGCTGAGACAAAGTGGGCGTGGTAATATTACCTACCTTGTTTCTAATGTCAGGGACTCTAACCCAGACTGGCCTGGTTCGTTGTCTGACCGCAAAGAGACAGGCAACACCAGCAAGGTCCGATAATAGGCTCTTTATTGAAGAGTGCACACAACAATAGAGAGCAGCCCGTCTCCCAAGAGAACCAGCTGAAACAATCCAAGGGCGACAAAACCTGATCATGCCAATAAAACCTCACATACCCCTCTTGGTGGTGGGGAATGAGATATTAACTATAGCTTCAATCCGTTTGGAGTCCAAACTACGCATCCCAGGACCCAAGGTGTATCCAAGGTATTTAACCTCCTGTTGAGCCCACTGCAATTTTGTAGGGCTAACCTTATGTCCTTTGATTGCCAATTGATTAAATAAATAGACAGAATCACACTCATTGTCCTCACGAGTCTTTGAAGCTACCAAAATGTCATCAGCGTAAGTTACCAGAGTAGAAGCAGCTGGCAACTGCACATCTTTTAAATCTTCTGCCAAAACTCTAGCAAACACCCCTGGTGCTTCTACATATCCCTGAGGCATTCTAATCCAAGTAAGTTGTCCTGGGGGTCCAGGTCTTTTATCCCCTTTCCCTGCAGTACCAGGGACCCCCCACGTAAAGGCAAAAAGGTACTGCTTCTCTGGGGCCACAGGTACAGAGAAAAAGGCATTGGTTAAATCCATACAAGTAAACCATTTCACTTCAGGCGGCACCACTGACAAAATAGTATTTGGGTTTGGAACTACAGGATATTCAGGAATGACATACTGATTAATAAGTCTTAAATCCTGCACCGTTCTGTAGACAGGCTTTCCGTCAGCGCTGGGCAGCTGGTTCTCTTGGGAGACGGGCTGCTCTCTATTGTTGTGTGCACTCTTCAATAAAGAGCTTATTATCGGACTTTGCTGGTGTTGCCTGTCTCTTTGCGGTCAGACAACGAACCAGGCCAGTCTGGGTTAAGAGTCCCTGACACTAATATCCTGGACCAACATGACTACAATAATGCATACAAATTTTAAATACAGTCAGCTATCCCACTCCCCCAGTTCTTTCTAGCTTCTGTGCAAAATTAACTGCCTATGACTGGAGTTTATCAAGAAACAGAATTTTCCTCTGGCTGTAAGGAATTTTGACATTTCCAAATTAGCTTCCATTACAAATCATAATGGAAAGTGAAAGTATCAAATTAAAACCGGCAGTTAAGAATTGTAAATGTTGAAATTAAAAACATAATTTTGTTTTTAAATATTGACTTCATTTCATGGGAAAAAATCAGAAGATTGTGAAAATCAGCACTTTCTGAATGGAAAATGTTGTGTGTGAAAAATTTCAGCTAGCTTTACCTATGACCAATTGTCGCATTTATATCACCTCCACAGTAGTCACTATTTTCAGATTTATCGTGGGTTCTTCTACATCCCCACTTCCATCTGATAGCGTCTAAATTCTACTTTTTTGGCCTAATTTTCTCTCTGTTTTTACAGCATTTCTAGGCATATCACTTTGTTATCATTTTTGTAGTTTTTTTCCATTATAAAGAAGATCTGAAAAATGCACTCACTACTAGAAAATGGTCATCCTCCCCAGCTGAAAATAGGAGCCAAAGCCACTCAATTTCTGAAGAATTTAAGATTGCCAGCCCTTAAGGTTGTGAAAGATGAGCTTCCAGACACCAAATGTAAACAGGCGCAATGTTGTCTTCCTGAGTCTTCAGGCAGAGAGTGCATCTTAGGGTGACCAGATGTCCCAATTTTATAGGGACAGTCCTGTTTTTGGGTCTTTTTTTCTTTATAGGCACCTATTACCCCCCATCCCCTGTCCTGATTTTTCACCCTTGCTGTCTGGTCACCCTAGTGCATCTGTTGCTGCTCACAGATTTGCCAAGCAGTAAAATTAAAATAAGTAGACTCCGGTCTGGCTTCCAGGTATTATTCAGAGCTCTGGTGAAAACAACTGAACTGCAAAAATATCAGTTTTACTTCCTTTCTGCTACATGGAAAAACCATAAGCAGTAACAAAACAGGAGTTGAGAAGGAATGCAAAAAAGAGGGTGGGCATGGGGTAGAGCAGAGACCTCTTTCTTTTCCATTCCACTGCAGTGCAATAATCTCTGTCATAAAAGTAGCATTATCACATTGAGTCACAGTAAGGAGTCAGCACTGCTTGAAGCACAACATAGCAGAACTAATAAAGGTTATTCCCATATGCCATTTCTAATTTATAAATGCAAGGTAATTCTGTCTATATTAACCAACAGAAAGAAAACTTGAGATGTGTTCATATAATGGACTCTTAACAATTTGTGTATTAAATATTATAAATACTGAGTTTTGGCACATTCTGCAGATAAGACACTACCTTACATCTGTAGGAACAATAATCATAACATTATTCTTAATTTAAGAGCAGAAAACAATTGAGGAGGAATATTCGTAGCTTTGCTTTACCCCGGAACCAGTTCTCCCCACAGTTTCAGTTTCTTACGTTTGGCATTTCTCCTGGTGTCTATCACTATTGGCACTAAAATGCAAATATCAAAGATATAACCCATGAAATCGTAAAGAATAGTGTGGAATATTTGAATACACAGAGAGATTTTTTAAATTGTGTGTTCTATCATTAACAGTTTAGGTAAATTAAACAAAATCATTGTAATACAAGTTAATGAAACCACAAAAAATAGGAAAGATATAAAATAGATATTATTTAATATATATATATATATATATATTACAGATCTCAAAAAATACTTTAGACCCATAACTGAGCTTGCTTTGATTTCAAAATCATCAGCATTCAACCCACCTAATGCCATAATCATCCTGCCACTTTCAAAAGCAGTTATTCATATCTTTTTGTATCAAAACTTCCTTTCATCAAATTAATACCTCACTATTTTCTAAGTAGTTTTCTGGGCTCTTTTCCATTTAGGTTGTGTACCAACAGTGCAAAAGACTTATAATCAACATACCAAATAAGAAAAATCTTTAGATTCTCCAATTAAATTGAAATAAAGATTTTTTTAATGAAAACATAGCAATAATTTTAAGAGATTAAGGGCAGATTTTTAAAAATATACATGCACTGTTGATTTCCATGGGAGTTAGGCACCTAAGTAGTTTTAAAAATCTGGCCCTAAGTTTAAGCACTCTTCTTTTTCTTCCAAAAATGACTCCTTGATTATTCAATATATTCTCACAGGGCCATTTGTATCACAGATTTTTCACAAAACTCCCACTGATTTATCTGTACAGATCAGTGATCCTAGCCCAAAACCATCTCCCTACAACACTGCAAGGAGATGCTCTGTAGTTTTGTTATAGCACATCTTTGTTCAGACTGAACAATTTTCTAGTTTGTGTCCCCGATAAACTCACGGGTGCTCACAGCAATAGAAAGGCTTCTGGAAGATTCTAAGTTCTTCTCTCAGTAGCTGGTCTGGAAAGGCAGTTTCTTCTCCAGGAGAATTTCTGAAATCTAACAGAGCTAGATTCAGAAAACCACATTCTGAATTTGTGGTTTCAATCAACACTTTTCTTTGCGCAATATCTGTCACATGCAAAGTCTTTCCGGTCTGTGTGATGCACTCAGTCATTCTATTATTTCTAAATACAGCAAAGATGTAACACTAAATCGTATCTTCCTGTAAAATCATGCAATCCCTTGCTGACCCATTGAGGTCCATTGTCAGATTCAGCATCAAACATGATTTCTACCAAGACTTCAAACACTATGTTCAGAGTATGTATACAATCTTTCTCTCCCTCTCTCTCTCTCTCTCTCATACACTTACATGCATGCACACAGTTTACTCTTTACAACTGTTCTTCCTTACTTGTTAGTAAGTTTTGAGGGGCACCTTTCTATTTGGTTTTGATATTTTTCACATTTCAGATTGAGAAAGCTGCATCATTCTATTTACAGTGCTCCACACTATCTTAATTTTGTAAACACATATTGGACTGCATCATTGCATTTATGTATTTTTAGCACCAGCTAGATTTTTAGATAGGGTGGATGTGCCTTATTTAACAGCGTCTCAAGTCATGTACTGTTATACAGCAAGGTCTAATATCTATGTCTTAGTTTTAGACATTCCAGTTTTGCCAGAATGTGGTTTTTCTATCATACTGTGGAATTATCACTATAAAGACAGTTTTACTTCATTTTGCATGTTGTACCATAGTGTCTATCTGAATATGATTTTTTTTGGCTTATCCCGGCGTTTGAAAACCTAGATATTTCTTGGGCACATGATTACTACACATGTACATTTTACTAATGTCAAATATTTATCCCAAACACTATTACTTGTGATTTGTGAATATCTGTGCAGCAAATATCAGAACAGAGACATCTAGTGGATGGTGCATAAAAGTACTGGGAAACTCTTTTAAAGAAACAATATTAAACAACCTCTGAAATGTCCCACTACATACTCTGCAAATAAAGATGTTTGATTGCAGCCATCAGATGATCCAAACACTTCTCCAGTTAAAAAGCTAGTATTTTGACAATGTGCTGATCTTGTGTGTTTACAGGAACACCACTGATAGACCGTACACCTCTAAGAAACACTTAGCTTTAAAATCAGATTTTGTAAATAAACCAATTTATGTATCTGTTATTAGTAACACCCAATGTTTCTAAGCATGAAAGAACATCAAGTTGTCACTTTTTGCATTTCTTTCACCTTGTCACTAAACTCAGCATTACCAGTCTCATATTCAAGTTCTCACTGCTGCAGGATTTGAGCCTCTAATCTGGTATGGCTATGTTTGGTTAATTCATTTTTGTTAAAGACATTTTAACAGTGGAAACATTTACATTGAACCTGGATTTTATAAAAGATTTAGACACCATTTTAATTTGAAAATAAGTGTAGTTTGACAGTTTGTGGACAGGCTGTGTGCCAGAGGTAGCTTTTAAGACCTGCAGGTGAGGTCTGAAAGATAGCTACATCAAGTGATGTGGAAGAATTCCTCCTGGCTTCTCTGGCCTAGGCCTAACTCAGAGCAATGCTAGGAAAGTTAGACACTGACTCTGTATCGCCACCTGCTGGCTCAGAGGGGCATGCTGAGACCTAATGCTTGGACCCTGGATTCCTCCAAAACCTGTTGAGCAAGCAGAATCGTCAGAACAAGGGCAGGTACCAGGGCTAAGGGTGGACTCCAGGGACCAGGACCCACCCAATCCTCCCCAGGAAGGGGAGCCAAGGAGAAGTGGAACCCCAGAGGACAGGGACACCTGCTGCCACGTATGGGATGCACTGCCTGCCAGTGAGGGCCCCCAGGATCCGCTTGCCTGGCTCCCTGTACACCACTCCCATCCTACCAGCCCCATCAAAGGCAAGAAGGAGATCAGCTTTTGCTCCCTCCCTTGTACAAGCTACTCACCAGCTTCACCACTATTTACTTCCAGCATCACTTCCTAGCTCAGTCAAATGATGTCACCATCCCTTGAAGTGCCACAGGGTGAGTGTTCTCAGCCAGGACACTGAAGTAAATCGTATAACCAAAAGGGAGTGTGGTGAGCTGATGTACATATGCATGAGGTTTGTGCAGAACTAAGGGGTAGCATTTACTGGGTGCAGTATTGCACTGTGACCTTTTATAGGTGTAGGCAGCCTAACAGTCACTGCCAACATTCTACTGCCTCACACATATTTGCTGCATGGTAATCTTGGCAATATGCAGAATTCAGCATATTGTTTTGTGATATAGCACTGCCCTGCCAGAAATCAGCATATTATGACATGATAACCCTTTACATTCTAGGATTCACCATGTTGTGACACACCAGTTGAGTGCATTGCAGAGCTTATGACATCATGACAGGTGACAAGTCCCAGCCAAGGCTTGTGACAAAACATACAGCATTGCAACAGACTCCAAGCCATCACAGTACTTGACTAGACGCATCAGGTCCCCAGCTATTCCTGCAACACTAATCATGTCATGATAGGGCCTCTGACATGGTGTAGCGGTGCTTTGTTGTGATGCTGACCTTGCATCCATAAGGGCTATGACTTATGGAATTTTTTAAAAGAAAAGCACAAATTGCAGCCTCCAGGGAAATGTCATGGCTTGTTGAAACACAGTCAATCTCAAATTCTCTAGTAGCTGGGCTGTTCAGAACTTGCTTGGTTTTTGATTTGTAATTTCCTCTTGCTTAGTTTTTTATAACAAATGAAAACATGAAATACTGTACCAGCAAAAGTAAAAGTGCATTGGTCCTAATGACCATTACTGCAATGAAAGGCACAGAAACAAGCTAGATGAGGTAAAATGCTAAATGAAGTAAAATCTTTTATTGAGCCAACTTCTCTGTTGGGGGAAGGTACAGGTTTTGGGCTACGAAGAGCTCTTCTTTAGGTCTAGGGAAGAAAGCAGATTGTCTTAGCTAAAATATGGAAATAATGAAAGGTGAAGTGTAACTTAGGTATGCACATAGTAAAAAAATTCTGCACATTTGTGAGCATCATATTCTAATAAAAAGAACAAGACAGTGAGTACAGTACTGTAATTCAGTTATTGGTCTGCCACTCTTCAAAAGATGAGTACACCAGGTATAAGGCAATGCAATATCAGCAAGTCCTTGCTGGTGTTGTTATCATTGTGCCACAGAACTTGGGCCTTGAGCAGTTCCAAGTTTCTAAGAGTTTTTCAGGCTGAACCAAAAATTTGTCATCCATAACTTAATACTGGTCATATCAATGCTTTATATATCATGTGACGAAGCTCCAAGTCTGTACTTGTGGGTCCTGTGCTTCCTGGCAGATTTAAGGGCCTCAGAAACTCATCTAGGCCCCAGAGTGACCTCCCTTTCTCAGTATAATTGGCAAGAGTCACCACTTAGTGAGTTGCCTTCATCACAGGCCAGTATGGAAGATGGAAAAAGGGGGGAGCCCGGGCCAGCCCTCTACTCCAGACTCCAGCCCAGGGACCCTAATAGTATCAGCTAAGATGGCTGACCTTTTAGGCACAAAACACAATACAATTCCCTGGGCTACTTCCCCACAGCAGTCCCTGCTTCTTCAAACTCCACTTCACCCTTACCTCAGGGCCTCCTTCCTTCAGTATGATATGTTGTCCTACACTCAGTCTCACCAACAGCATAACTTCCTTCCACAGCTCCTGACACCCACACCCACCTGACTAACTGGGAGGTTTTTGTCTGGTTTCAGCCAGTCCCTGACTGGCTTCAGGTGTCCCAATTAGGCTAGCTGTTTCTACTCCTTTCTAGAAGGTTCTTAATTGGCCCCAGGTGTCTTGATTGGCCTGGAGTAGCCTTTGTTTGGCTATCCAGGGAACAAGGACCTGCACATCCTGAGACTAATATACCTGCCTTCCCGCACTCTCCTATATCCTTCTGGTCTGACTCCGTCACAATCATTAATACCTCCTTAACTGCCCCCTATTTGCTTCCAACCACACTTTGAAGTAAGTGCATCCTACTTTTACACTTTTGCATGATATTATCTATGTGACCTTTCTAAGTTAATATATTATCTAACACCACTCTTAGGAACATATTTTTTTTAATTATCTGAATTTTATCACCACAAATAAATAAGTCAGTTCTTCCTAGTTAAAAGCATTTTCTTTGTTTTCACAAGTGAGAATTTAAATCCCCAATCATTTCCCCCACTTAAAAATTCTCTGGAGTGCCTGATTTATCTTTTCCATGGCTAGTTTAAGTCTTTTATGCTTAGCCCATATAGCACAATCATTTGAAAAAAGGAAAATACCTATTCCTGTCTGCCCACTTTCCAGGAGGTCATTTGTCATAATGTAATATAAAGTAGGGCTGATAATACTCCTGGGTAGAGTTCAATTTGTAAGCTTTTAAGTTCTTGATAAAGTTGTTCTGACTTTGACTTGTATCATTCTATCACTTAAAAATCCCTTATCTAGGAAAACTTTCTTTTATTCCAATTTTGGGTAGTTTATACACGGGGCTTTACCTCCATAGTACGTCATGTTGTTTTTCAACATCCAGGAAGACTATTATCAAAAAGTTCTTAGTCCTTATCCTTTTTTGTACCTCCATTTCTAGTCTCACTATATGATCAACTTTGCATCTTCCCCTTTTCTGAAGCAACTTCGTACATCAGTCCAAATATAGAGACAATTGTTGGGGCAGTGTCGAGTGAAATGTAAATGCCACTGATTATTTGCCCCGTAACAGGTACAACAGAGAGGACCTTACTCTATAGTGCTGACCATCAGCACCGTCATAAACATTTAATAGCACAATGCAATGTTAAAAATAACAGTAATGAGTCTTGTGGCAATCAGCCTGTATCCTGAATCTAACCCATTACCAGCCTTCCATTTATAATATGTTGCTTCTTTAGTTTCTCTTTCCACTGACTGTTTATTTTATTGGCACTGGGTATTACATCAACCCAGTTGTTTGTGTGATAATTTTTTTTTTTTTTTACATAAAATAGAGTGGAGACATTGACACCATCCTAGCAAAACTGGCCAGCTGGCACTAGCTCTTGTCAGCCGATTTCCAACTGACCATAGTCCTCTTTAAGCTTTTTAGCTTCTGAAGTTCTTTGGTTTCATAACATAGTTTATCAAACAATTGTCAGCATATTTCAAATATTACCAGAAATACTGCTACCCTAGCTCAGAGAAGACACTCATTCATGACCCAGCTGGTTCCTTCACATTTGAAAGGAAGTCAAACGCTGGTTATCAGAACTCTATACACCAATATGTTCTCTGCGGCCTCGGGAAGGTACCTGGCAGGCTTGTATTCTCTTGTCATATCAATTTTCATATCTATAACATGAAATGGAAGTGAGATTAGAGCCACATGCACACGAAATTGTGGATCAGTGAGTGAGCAGCACAGAATGTAGTTCTCATCTCTGGTATAACAAGTAAAGGTCACGATCTAATTCTAATATAGTTTTCATTTCAGATTTCTTCATGCACAACACCTTTAGGAAAGGCACTGTAACAAAAACTAAGTTTAGTTTCATGCTGCAGTTAGTGGATTGTTACAGGTATATTTCTTAGTACTGGTCTCCTGTATGTGACAGACATAAACTGCTTTTTGCTCATTATTGAAAAATATCTGGAATAAAGGTTTAAAAATAATCTGACAGCAAGCTGTTTAAAAATAAACAGGGAATAAATCTGGCTTTTTCCACATGCCTTGTTTCAGCAACTGAGACTGGAGGAGTTCAAACAACCTGTTGTCCCCAGGTGTGAACTTGAATACACATAAAGTATTGGAATTGAAGATCAGCATGAAATGGTATTCCAAATCCAACATATTCAGACCCTTCCAAAGTTTGGGAAAACTTCTGTCTAAATTTCTTTTTGAATATTGTGGCTTGAGTTTATCCTTAAAATGGATTCAAACTAGAACCCATTAAATCTGAACACACCAAAACTTTGAGAGTTTGGACAGATCCTAATCAGAACTTTGTGGTTCAGATCAATTTCCCTTTGAAATACTTAATACAAAAAAAAAATGGTGCTTTGCAGTTATATCATGCCTATCATTCGAGGATCTCTAAAGCATTTGACAATGATGGACAAGCATTATTAGTCAACAGAACACAATGTACATCTGTGGTAGAGCTGGGCAAATAGTTTATTTGCTTCTGAAAACACTAGCAGTTGTTCTAAACTAGCACACCTACTGTGTCTGTATTATTTTATTATTAGATTCTCTTGTGTCTTGTGACATATGATGGAATGTCTTTCCATTTCTATCTGTCTAATGTCACTTGCTCCATTATGGTCTGTTGCCATGACCATGGCATCTTTCTCAATAGTTTTCGTATATGTCATCTGTTGTCCTCTTTCTGTCATTCACTAGGTCATATCCAGTCAAGAGCTTGTCTAGGAATACAGTTTTATGAGATCCATACAATGTATCCAAACCACTTCAGTCTCTTTTCTCAAAACGTCTCTACAGTCCTTTGTAACACATCAGCATCAGTTACTTTATCCTACCAGCGGATACCAGGTATTTTTTGCAAGTATCTCTGACGGAATGGAGTGAGCTCCTGTTGTGGCTACCTTTGCAAAGGTTCAGAAGTGTATACCAATGTGGGTATCACAAGGCATTGTCTAACTTTGTCTTGGTTCTGGTGTGAATCTCCTCAGCTTTTCAGATATTTGCCAGTTTTAAAAATACTCCATTTGCCTTCCCAATTCTTGTTTCTACCTCCTTATGGAGCTGGCCACCACTGCACTGTTGGTGTACAGTGTTAGCAGTGGTACAAAGTTTTAAGTTAAAAGTCCAGCACAGACTCAACCAGAATGAATATTGGAAGCAGTGCAAAGGGACGAAAAAAGGGGCCTGCTGAAAAGACATGGTTAGCCTCTTGCAGTTGCCAGGGGACAGTCATAATATGGGCACCTCCACCATAGTTTTATTAGAGGCAGGCACTTCTACTGGCAGGATATAGTGATTTGGGCACTGGATAGCAGGGAAGACACCCAGATTCTATTCTCAGCTCTGCTAATGACCGGTGGGACCTTAGACAGGTCATTTCATACTTCTGTTTCCATTCTCACCCTTTGCCTGTCTTGTCTATCTATAGATTGTATGCTCTTCAGGATAGGGACTGTCTCTGATTGTGTGTTTGCACAGTGTCTAACACAATGGCACCCTGATCTCAGCTGGCACCAATAAGCACCACTGGAACACAAATAATAATACAGTAGAACCTCAGAGTTATGAACACTTCTGGAATGGAGGTTGTTCATAACTCTGAACAAAACATTATGGTTGTTCTTTCTATAGTTTACACTGGAACATCGACTTAATACAGCTTTGAAACTTTACTATGCAGAAGAGAAATGCTGCCTTCTCTTTATTTTTTTAGTAGTTTATATTTAACACAGTACTGTACTATATTTGCTCCTTTTTTGGTCTCCGCTGTTGCCTAATTGCGTACTTCCAGTTTCAAATGAGGCATGTGGTTGACTGGTCAGTTCATAACTCTGGCTTTCATAACTCTGAGATTCAGCTGTAATGAGAAAAACTTCTGCTCTGAGCAGATTTTGTTTCCTCATGAAATAAAGGTCAGTTAAGGGTCTAAATTTCATTTCCCTTCAACAGTCATATGAACTAGGACTATCGATTAATCTCAGTTAACTCACACGATTAACTCAATAAATGTAATGGTGATTTAAAAAGTTAATCACAATTAATAATACTTTTAATTGCACTGTTAAACAATAGAATACCACTTGAAATGTATTAAATATTTTTGGATCTTTGTCTACATTTTAAAATATATTGATTTCAATTTCAACAGAGTATACAAAGGTGATAGTGCTCACTTTATATTACAGACGCCCCCGACTTACACAATCGTTCTGTTCTGGAAAGCCTTGCGTAACTCAAATTTTATGTAAGTTGGAAATGTATACCTGTGTGTGTATGAGGATACAGAACTCCAGAGCATGAATAACAGAGGCTGCAGCCTGGTGAGAGATGATGATGAAAAAACAGAAAAGTAGGAATAGCCCAAAGAAACAGTGAAGGATTATACAGAATAATCCTTTGCTTCTGAATGCAGGCTTCCTGGGCTGGAACTCAGAGGAGAGAGCAGGCCTGGATTCTCCTTCCCCAGCAAAAGAGGAAATACAAGTATCACAAAGTGGCTGGCCCCTTTAAATAAAACAGATGTAGCACTTTTGTGCTTCCCAGTTAAGAGGGTTAGGTAGCTGCCACTAAGGAAGCAGAAGCAGCAGGAAGCCCCCTGGGGGGGGAGGAAAAAAACTGGGAGCCTGCTGAAGGAAAAAGGGACTCCAGGGAGAAGTCCTTGGGAGGTGATGCTTAGCTGAACGATCACAGAAGAATCCTGCAATAGGCCCTGAAGCAGGAAGGCCTGAGAAGGGCAAAGAGGAAAATCCCCTGGGAGCTGTAGCCCCAGGGCTGAGGAACTGTTTTTGTATTTGTTTGCTTTTGTTTAGGAAATCTAAGTACAGTTAGACTCTGGGTGGGGTAATGGTCCTCTGTGGGCTGAGGACAAGTCTTTGTCTCCAGAGTAAAAGGGGCAAAGGCTGACTAAAAGATGGGGCGAAAGTCCTGGCAGAAAGGTTGTAAGACTAGGTTTTTCCCCTGATTTGGATTATTCTGTTACCCTGGAAGGGTATAGAATTTATAGAAGCAACAAATCCCTGCAAAACCAGAGTCTGAGAGCAGAAGAGCTCAGGCAGTGCCACATCCTGGCTTCATGGGGGTCCAATGGTGAATGTCTCCCCCCACTTCATAAATAGCAATACAATATGATCATAAAAGCATGATTTGATTTAGAAAACAAACAAACAAACAAAAATAGAACAGCTCCAAGGTCCATAGTACTGCACTTTCATATGCAAAGACTGAAATTAGCCTTAAATCTAACATATAATTTCAAATTACAGCAAATGTAACATGCACCTTATGTCTAGTATGCTTCCTTACACCTACCTGCTGAAATTCCAAAGCTTTCTTCCAGACTATACAAATATTGTTTTACTGTGTTTATACAAACTTATTTTTAAAACTCATCCTTTAATGAGTAAGTTCTGAACTGAAATCATAGCATTTTCCACAAGATTGTCAGCCAATCAAGTTTTTATGAAGTAGCTATTTCTCAAATAACTATATATGAAAAGAATAGAAGATTAAGAATCATTCTAATACTATGTTCCAAAAGAGTTTATCCAATGGACTTTTTCTTGTAGCAGTCTGAATATAAACAGTTTGTGCAGGAATATTCTTTATCTGGGTTCGACCTCTGTTAGTATTATCTTTGTCAACTGGTGCAGTCACAAAATCTTGACTGTAGGTCCTTATCTAGTTCATAAGTTTTGTATTATCACTGAAATACATTTTATAATAGCATAGATTTATAATTTTTCTCTTGCAGGTTTTCCTCATGTTCTTCCCACATGCACTCACACACACCTGCTTCTTTGTCAGAAAGGAAATGTGTACAAATAATAGTAGTATAGAAATAGGATTGACTGACACCCATTAGCTTCATGCAGATTCAATATTCTGTTAACAGACCACAGATCATGTAATTTTTTTCCATGGGTTTTATTGAGGTGTCTATTACGAAAATTACATGTTATATCTACATGACCAAAGCTGTTAGACAGTAAACATCTTGAGAATTCTACCAACAGAAAAGAAATTCACTGGGTTTTGTTACACAACCTAATCTCTTTAAAAGAGTACAAAGTGTTTGGCTCCGTGATTCTGCCACACTTACCGTGACTGCTTATGTGAGAATCCCGATTACATGAATTAAAATGACTTTGAATTCTATCCAAAGTAAGCGCAGTGAGGGTCTGTTTTGTCTAACAGACACATACGAAGCATGTGGCACATGTGCTATATCTGACAGAGAAGTGATATTCTTTCAGTACATGGACAATTTTCTGCTTAGTGGCTACATGGTTTCAGATGCGGGAGATGAGTTGTGCATACTTAACTGCACACACAATGGGAATGAAGCTTCAAAGGTAAAGGATTGGCCCTTTGTGATGGATTGCCTGGTGTTTCTCTGGCAGAGGACAATTTTAGAAGGAAAAGCAGAAATTTTCCTCATTGTACTAAGTTTAATTAATTTAGGATCACACATTCATGAGTTTTTGTTTCATCATTGTTACTTTTATTAAAGTTATTTTTTTTTGTCAGAAGTGAAAGATACAACTCTAGCTTCTTTTTAATATTTCCCTTATGGCATCAGGGAGTATAGATGTGATGGATCTCCTTTAAAGATCCAGAAAGTATAATAGAAACCCACTTGTTGTGTATGTGCATCTCTTAAAGAATTACAGTTTCTGTATATATCAACACTATTAAAGAACAATGGTGCCTGCTGCAATGAAAACCTGTTGAAAAACAGACCTATTATCAATAACTTGCTGATTAACTGAGTTTGGTGCTTAGGAAATGTGCCAGACTGCAGTATCGGAGGGAGACACCCTGGCCAAGATCCTCAAAGGTGCTTAGCCACCTAACTCCCAGTGATTTCAGTGGTAGATAGAAGCCTAAATACGTTAGAGGATCTAGGCCCCTTTTGATTATCCCACACAATTGGTATGGCATATGTTTGACAAATGCAACCTTTCTCCAAATTGCAGGGCCAGCTCAAGCTTTTTTGCTGCCTCAAGCATGAAAAGCGCAACTGCCTCCCCTCCCCCCAAAAAGGGCGTCCAGAATGCCGCCGGATTAAAAAAAAAAAAAAGGCGGCTGGAATGTGCCGCCCCAAGAATGGCTGGAATTCCGCCCCTTCAAATGTGCCGCCCCAAGCACGTGCTTCCTCTGCTGGTGCCTGGAGCCGGCCCCGTTTAAGAGTGATCATTTCTACACATGAGAAGATTGTTTAGTTTCCATGATGTCTAGATGTTGGGGCAACTCAAAGTTGTTCAATAGAATTCATCTTTCAGTGCAAGAAGTCTCCTGCAAGATAGGGCCAATGTTAATTTTAAGGCCACCAAACTAAACACCAAACAGGGGGTAACGCTAGTGATCTGATCAATATCTAAATCAATGTCCACAATGGTGTGGACCTTTCACCATTACTAACTAGTATTACCAGTTTCAAGAGGCTGAAAACTATGAGTTAGAACACTCAAAAAATCATGATTGGCTTAAAAATTATGAGCTTAAAAAGAATTGGTTGTTTTTGCCTACTTTCTGACTCTTTTGAACAAGTCTTCCTGCTATTGGTGTGTGCACGTGGCAAGTACGGGTTGAATTTTCAACCTAGAACACATACAAAATGTCAACACATGAATATGTAGGCACTAGTTCCACTGTGCACCTGACTTCTGCCCTCATTCCTCCCACTGCCTAGAGACCTCTCTGCTCCCCACTGGCAGGCTTCTATAGCCCCTCCCATGCCACTCCAACTCAGTCCCAGCAGGCTCATTTAGACCCTCCTGGGTGGCTCCTGCAGTCTGCCCCCTCATCATCCCACCTTGCATTCAGTCACGCCAGGCTTCTTAGCCCAAATCCACAGGCAGATCCCACAGCTTCTCCTCTCTTGGTAGGCTTCAGTAACCAGGCTCTGTCACCAGCCTTCCTGGAAGAGAGAGTCCCTTGGATTCTTACAGCAAACATTATCCTTCCGAGCTGCTTTGAGCACCTGTCTTACATAGGAGCATCCTATGACTGTTGTCTGCCTGAAGCACAGTGGCCTCTAGCAACGGACAGGGAAACTAGATGCAGCTCAGGAAAAATTCCCCAGGCTGCCAACATTTTCTCATTAGAGCCCCTAAAAGATGGACCAGAATCATGACACTTGTAGTAACAGTGTGAGTGATGGTGACACTTTAATCCCTTAACCCAGCCATACACAGCAAAAGTAGCAGCCTCCTTTTCTACAAAGATGGTTAAGTTTTTTCACAATGGCAGTATTTCCTAAACTTTTTAAGAAGAAAACTAAACGCAAACAAGCTGCTGGGATCCAATTGCTATTTGGACCTCCGCATTTCAGTACTATATTGCAGTGGTCTTCAACCTGGGGTGCGCGCACCCCCAGGGGTGCACGCGATCACCCCTGGAGGTGCGTGAGACCCTGCTGCGGCTGCCGAGACTGCCTTGGAGACCGCCAAACTCCTGGGTGGGCTATTTTTAGACCGCTGAAATGCCGCCGCCGCCGGAAGCATCTGCTTTTTGCGGCAGCATTTCGGCGGACATACCCACCCTGGGGGGCTGCCAGAGTTTTTCCTCCACAGCAAGGGGCCGCGGGGGAAAAAGTTTGAAGACCCCTGCTATAGTGGAATGTACAGTATACTCCACGGGGTAGAAAACTAGGCTTTTTTTTTCCTAACTAGCCAAGAGATGTCACCACTGCTACAGAAGAAATCCCAGTGACCTAATTTTCTGACAGTTGGGAGGCAAGTGAGTGTTTCTACAGCCCTCATAACAAAGTGACACACTCAGAGTTAAAGTCGCTCTTCCTGGGGCCTGGCTTATTAACAAAGACTTTTTCAAAATAATAGTACAGGACACCACATCTAAAACCTCTTCAGCCTTGGCTGCCAATATGGTTACTTTACACCAGACTTCACTGTCTTTCCCGCAGACTATCTTCATTCCAAACCCTAGTTTTCTCTGCCTAAGGCTACTCATACCCCCCTTACATCCAGAGTCAGCTGTATAGATGCGTCAGCAGGCACTCTATTCCAGGAGCAGAATGAGGTGTTACACAGCTAAATTAAAGGGAGTTTAAAATGGACAGTTTCATACTTTTCTATTGCACTGTGATCCATTGTATAGCAGGCAGTATAAAAGCCAGGGTGATTATGGCAACTGGCCCCTATCTCATTGTTTTGCTACCATTCAATAAGATTATGAATGAGATTTATGCAGGAAAAATGTCCTGGTGCTAAAATACAGTTAACAAATATACTTTTATTTGCTAAGGTTGTTTAGATATTCCTAATTCATAAAAAGTATATCCTCTATTCTGGATATCATTTTAAACCTCAGTTTTCAATGATTTTACTCTGGTTTATAGATTCACAAGAAGGGACCACTATGACCATATAGTTTGATCTTCTGCATAACACAGTGATTCCTACAGTGGAGGAAATTATTCTTCATCACTGCACAAGAGAACAGTATCAAGCACAATAAATTAGTTCTTAGCTGTTAGACAGGACTCTCCTAAATTCCGCTCCAGTGTATCCCTTTGGCAATATGGAAAGGGTATAGTGCTCACAACCTCCATTTGTTTGTGGAGGGTTGAGAACCCCTGAACTAGAGCGTATCTTTTAGAGAGACATCCAGTATCAATTGAAAGGCTCCAAGTGATGATGAATTTACTACATGCCCCGGTAAGCTGTTCCAATGGTTAATTATTTTCACTGTTAGCAAGTTGTCATTTCCAAATTTAATTTTTCTGCCTTTAGCTTCTGTCTATGTATCTTGTTAAGCCTTCACTAGATTACAGTGCTCCCTAATATCAGATATCTTCTCTCTGTGTAGATATTTAGAGAGCACAGTCAAGTCACCTCTTAAACTTCTCTTTGATAAGAAGTTCAATCTATTTAGCTTGTCTTTCATTGAAAGTGTGGTTTTCTGGACCTCAAGCCAGCCATTTAGTAAAGTGCACATTTAATGGGTCTTCTTTTAATACTGAATTCTTTAAATACAACTGAGAGTGTTAAGGATCTTAAGGCAGATAATGAAACTGAAGAAGGATGATAATACTGTGCATTTACATTTACATTGCATCTTTCATCTCAGAATTTCAAAATACTCTGCGCTCATTACTTACCCCTGTGAGCTAGGTAAGTCTTAACACTCATTTTGCAGATGAAGAGAGTAAGGCGCACAGAGGTCCTGACTTGCACAAGGTCACTTAGCATGTCTGTGGCCATACAGGAAATACAACCCAGGAGTCCTTACTCCCAGCTACCCTCTAACCAGTCAACTACAATCTTCCCCTTGTATTGTAGTACAGTAAAGGGGTAATAGCAGAAAAGGCAGGTAAAAGCCATTCTTCCCTTCCACTGTATCTTCCCTTCAGCCCATCACTGCATCCCCATTCCTCCACTAACTCTTTACATGACTGTAATGAAAGACCTTGGCTGCTAGGCTGTTTGAGCACCTGCTTCCCGTTTGTCAATCAGGAAACAGTAACATCTCTCTGTGACAGGCAAACATGCCAAGATACCAATGGGAAGAACAGCAACTTTTTAAACTTTACACTGAATTTTGGAGATCGCGCTGAAAACGAGGCCGTTCATTGTCCTGACTGCAGGGTATGCATAAATATTTAATCTCCACACACCCAGCTTTCCGGTGTCTACACATTGGCTGGAGGCATGCTTCCCAGGCAGACACATGCTAGCTCTGCTCGAGCTAGTGCATTAAAAATACTGCAGCCAAAGTACTGACTTGGTCTAGCTGCCCAAGTACATACCCAAGGGTTGGGCGAGTTTGTACTTGGGCAGCTAGCCAAAGCCACTGCCTGTGCTACTGCAGCCACATTGCTAGTTGTAGCACTCTAGCATGAGCAGCATAGTGTGTGTCTGTCTGTTTGTGCTGGGAAGCACCTTTCCAGCTGCTGCACTGAACTGTGACTATAGCTGGTCACTGTCTGGTAAAGTAGTCTGGTCACTGTATTTCTTATAGAAGCGGATAGTATAATAGCAGAGGGTCAAGAGCCATCTCAGTACACGTGGAAATAGCCACCCTGAAGGGATGGACAATACATGAGATTCTCTTTGCAAAGATTCCTTCAAATATGCCCATCAGGGGAGGATGTGCCCTCATCATTGTGTGATGTGATAGTCACATAAAATATGGCCAGAAATGCTCTCTACCCTCTGTATGACCCAATTTTGGTGTAATTGTTCTGGTACACTGAAAGCCTGGCTGTAAGCAGGCCTTTCACATATGCCACCACATACACATTCTCTAAGGCAGTGATTCTCAAACTTTGTTCATTTGTGGGTCCCTAAATTTTTTGAATGGAGGTGCAGATCTCTTTGAAAATCTTAAACACAATCTGCAGACCTCCATGGACCACAGGTTGAAAACTACTGCTCTAAGGAACTATATGTTATTGTCTTCCTCTGACCTTTAATTAATACATATTTAGAAATCTATATCTACATGCACTCAGTGGGGCAGAGTTCATTCCTATTGTGTGAAAGGGCACAGCTGTTTCTGGGGATTATTGGTACACTGTAGCTATGAGGGGCAAAGGAGTCAGCCAATGCATAAACAAGTGTCAGATTGTTAGTGTCAACTCTGACCACAAGCCTCTCCAGTCCTTCCAAATTAAGCCATTTGTTTTCTTGGCACAAGTTTTCCATTCATAGCTTAGTTCAGGAAATGTGTACTAGCCATTACAGTGTGGCTTGTAAGATGCAATTAAACTTAAATGATGGGAAAGGAAAATGTACTCTATTCACTTTCCTTCCTTGAAAAGATCAGTTGCTGTGTGCGGCTTTGTGTGAAGAGTTCACCTAATGTAGTGCAGCATATTTGCACCAGCTTTAGGGGAACTTGCTAGGGCTATGTCCTAGTTGTAGGAAGGAGGAAAAACTATATTATCCTTTGTCTACTTTGCAGTGCAAGTTTAGAAACAATTCTATTCTCTTCTAGCAAAGGTAACTATAGTATGGTGGGTTTGAGAAGTCTTTATAAATATGGTAATAATATTTAGCATATAGAAAAAATATTGATATCTTTTCCGATAAAATTACCAATGCTGCTAGAAATCAACACAAACACAATTTCAAAGGTTTCTATAGTACATGACAATGCAACTTGGTATCTCTAAAAGTGCATAATTCTGGGGAAATTTATAAATAAATAGGGTACATTTATTTGTACAGTTCAAGTGTCATACTTTGACTATCTGAAATACTATATCTTCTAGGATATCGGTGCCTTTAACAAGCAGCATGTTCCCAGGTTAAATTTTTTAAAAAGTAAGTTACAGAAGACAGCGTGAACATTAGAGTGAACATATAAACTGAAGTCTTTTTTTCTTTCCATATCTAATTAGCTCATAACCACTGAAGATTTCTGTCCATCTCTCCAGTTATATTAGACATAATGGAAAGAGGAAGTCTTGAACATTGTAAAATATATACATTAGCATAGCAGTCCTGAGACTGAGCCCTGAGTTTTCAGGAATCCTAGCCAAAGCCAGTTCCCCCTTAAATACTTTGAACTTTAAAGCTCTTATTTGTCATGTAAATACGTGTTTCCTGTTTTCACATGTTAGTTCTACAGATTACATTTTTAAAGCCTTCTCTCTCATTCATAATTCCCTTTGAAATGGGAAAGTTTCCTTTCTTTGAAAAATCATGGCCTCCCTTTTTTTCACCCCAAATAAAAACAGCCTTATGGGGTCTTATGAGTGAATATGTAGGATCTTCTTGAACTTATTCTTGAAGTTCTCATTACAGAGGGGATAGATGAATGGATTTAAAGTGGAGTTCACATAACCAAGCCAAATAGTGAACATATGGAAACTCTGGTTGCAACAGCTCTGACAATAGGCTATTACCATAAACAGCACAAAATAGGGAATCCAGCACAGCATAAAGGCTACCATTATGAAACCCAGCTGCTTGGCTGCTTTCCTCTCCCTGTTCACATGCATCCCTTGGATGGACTGGGTGCGCCGTCTCAGCCAGGTGCTCCTCAGGTAACTGCGACCTGCAAAGTCTTTGTTAGTCTTTTCCTCAGCACTAGAAGTAGCTGGGATCGGCCTGGGATTGGAGTCATTTTTACAGGGGGTCCCCTCCATAAAAGTGTGCTCATCTGATGTGTCACTTAACTCTAGAGCCTGTGAGCAAAGCCCCTTCTTGACAGACACATACTTCATTCCCACTTTATCTGGTCTTGGCTGAGTCTGGGCAATGGCAAGGTGAAAACAGCTCAGTTTTACTACGTTGCTGTCACTTTCTGTATTGAGATCCTTTGAGGGTTTGTCAAAGCTGCTGAGTTGAAGCTTCGCCTCCATACTTTTGGACTGAGGAAAGTAGGGATTTACATTGCAGCAAGGGTCTACAGCGCCTCCTTTCAAAAGACCCGTGTTTATATTTTCATTTGGCTTTTTGTGGCAAATGTTTTGCCTTTCCTGCACCTTATCATGATGTATACTTCTGCTTCCTGAGAAAGACCGACACGATCCATTGATGAGCTCTCGGTGCTTATAGTGTTTCCGGACAGCCTTGTATATTTTTGCATAGAACCATAACATCAGTAAAGATGGGATATAGAAGTTGACAATGGCCGTCAACACTTTAAACCAGGTGACTTTTGAGAACTCTGTTTCACAGGTCGATTCTTCCACTTGCCATATCCCATCATTGGCAAAAGCAGGCCAGCCTAGAATTGGGATGATCCAGAGAAGAGAAATCAGCCAAGCTCCAGAAATCATTACCAATGCTCTAGTTTTGGTCCGGTACTTGAGATACTTGAGTGGCTGCTGAACTGAACGGTAACGATCTATGCACAATATAAAAAGGCTGAAGATGGAGGCTGTGGAGGCTACATAATCCATTGAGAGCCAGAACAGACAGGGTGGTCTGCCCAGTACCCACTTGTCATTTAATAGGTACATAATGTTCAGCGGCATAACAGCCGCACCAACTATAAGGTCTGCAATGGATAGGCTGACAATGTACAGGTTCCCAACTGTATGCAGCTTTCTTTCTGTTTTCACTGCATATAGGACCAAAATATTCATGATGACTGTGATCAGTGAGATGCTACCCAGAGTCAGACCTAGCGGGATTGAGTGAATCACTGTTGAATTCTTCGTTGTGTTTTTGCTGATCTCACACATCTTTTGCTCAAGGTCAGAGAGCAGAAATCAGGGCAGATGTCAGGATCCTGGTAATTCACTCTTGTTTACAAGCCAGGTTGAGTTTACGGTGTGTTGCTTTCCGGTTCTTTTGGTGACTCTGTAAGAGAAAAAAATAGCATCATAGAAATGTAAGACTATAAGGGACTTAAGAGGACAACTAGTCCATCTTCCTGCCCTTCTCCCACCCTGACGTAGGACCAATTAAACCTAGGCCATCCCTGACAGGGTTTATCTAACCTGTTCTTCAAAACCTCCAATGACAGGGATTCCACAATCTCTCTTGGTTCAATAATTGGAATAAAATAAAAATAATACTGCACACTTTAGCATAATATCTTTCCCTTGACAGGACTTTTCAAACATTAATCAATTTTAACTAAGGCTTGAAAAGGTCCAATGAGTTGTATGAGAAATATATATGGCCTTAATGATGTTGACAACTTTAGTTGGGATTCTATAGGTCTGAAGAATATTTCACAATGTATGTCTGTGCAGGCTGTCAGATTACTCTGAAAATCAATGAAACTGATGATGCGGGGGGCAGGATGGACGGAGGGGGAGGCTGCCATCTATACATCCTCTGATGATTTATCTTTAGTGTAAATATCGGCTCTACCAAGGAGCTCTTGGGCCTGAATCCAGCTTATTCTTCTCTAATCTTTACGTCCACTGCCTCTTTCCACCTGTGTAATATAATGCTACAGAGAGGAGTGTAACTCCTCTCTAGTTGTTACAGTCAGTGAGATCTCCCTTTTGGGGCATTCTGACAATGATTCCATGTTTCCACTGGTCAGGAAGGGTCTCTTTTTCTCAGATTTCATTCAACAGTTCTGTCAGTTTTGTTAGGGTGATTATACCAACTGCTTTTAGCAATTCTGATGTGATTTGATCATCTCCTGTTGCTTGGTTTTTCAGCTTTTTGGTTACAGCCTGTATTAGTTACCGGCATCACTAAAGCCATGTATAGAAATGCAAAGTGCTCTGTAAGTGTGAATAATCAGACAACAGAATAGTTTAAAGTGGGTACTTGTGTGAAATAGGGCTCCATTCTAGCTCTGGTGCTGTTTGGCATTACCAGAGATTGGTTAATGAAGAAGTGTATTAGCAAGACACACACTGGTATAACATGGGTAGATGGAAAATGCCTTGAAGATCTAGTCTCTGCTGATGGTATTGCGCTATTGAGCAACGCCCCTGAAAAGCTACAATCAAAGACAGATAATCTGGCACAGCAGGCCAAGCTGGGCTCAGAATCAGTTATGCCAAAAAAAATATCCTCAAAACCCAGATGTCAAGTAGCAACATTGCATTAGAAGGCTAAAACATCAAGAAACTAGAATAGTTTATCTACTTGGTCAGCACTTTGTTAGCCAATGGATCTCATAGGAAATGACATCAAGAATAGAAAAGGAATCCTCAGCATTCACTAAACCCAACAACATATGGAAATCAAAGAAATACAGCACAAGAACAGAGTTATCTCAGTTATTTACAGTCAGGTTCCTCATAATTCTGATCCTGACATTTGGGGAAGAAACTTTCAGTCCATCCAGATTTCCAATTGTATATATTTTATTTAATGAACTGATTGAAAAGCAAAGTAAAATAAGCTGCCTGTAAATAACAAAATGAAAGTGGATGGATGTCAGATCATCCATTAATCTAATTATTGGGCTGATCAGTGTCAAATAAACAAATAATCCTTCATAAGATTTATCTGATAGTTGAATAAAACTGTTGCCCTCCCAAATTATCAGCCCCCAAATAACAAGGCACTACCAATCAGAATGCCAATTCATAGTTTGTGTTCTAGTGAAATGGCTGATACTGGGAGGGTTAAATCACTCCTCAGAGCAAAGCAATGGATGAGAATGCATCTGAGGCCATCTAAGGCATCCAGAATTATAGGTGGTTACACATTATAGGCACCAAAATTATAGGTGGTTACATAATAGCTAATCTCTTCCTTCTCAGCACAGGGTTACATGAAAGGTTCCAAGTTGAGATAACATAACTTACTAAATTTTAAAATTCAAATAAAAAATTCTGGTGAAAACAAGATTTTTCAGGACTAATAAACACACTCCAACCCATAAAATATGCATGTGTGATATTATGTAGGCTTTGGCAGAACTGAATTTTGTAAAAGAAATTTGATAGATAATATAAATGTTTGTTTTTAAGCTTTTTTTTTTACCGATTTAAATTTTCACAGTTGTAGGAAATTCGGGGGCATTGGACAATAGTGACCTGAGTGAGCAAGCATATTTGTGCCCCCTCTTGTGTTTTTTTTTTAATTCTATGAGTTAGGATATTATAGAGTAATGATAATCATTTATTTTTGCGTATCAGTAAAATATGTAGACAAAGAAGCTACTGTATAATTCTGTTAGATGTCACATTAATTTTCACACAATTCTTTAACATCTCTATAATATCTTTGTATATAACCTTTAAGTAAACTCATTGACAGGTACTGGGGAAAAAAACATGGACTGAAAATAATCGTAACATAAATATGGATACTGCAATGGCTGAATAGCATGAAACATTCAGAAAGACAAAATTGCTTTTCTGTTTTATAAAAAATGATACAGGTGGCTTTCCATCACCTCACAGAAAGCCTGTGACTAGAATAAGCAGCCATCTCTCTCAATGACACATTTGATAATAAAAGGGACCCAACAATAAACAAAGAATGAATTTACCACGGAGGTGGATTATCTAGCAACTGAATTACCAACATAGTATCTGATTCTATATAAGCAGAAGCCACCTTCTCTCTGGCCTTTATATAAGGGGGGGAAGCCATTTCTTTTGGGCAGTGGGGAGGTTGTAAGATTTCTGTTCTTTATCTTTTACATTGTGATTTTATTTTTCTAAGAGGAGTAATGATTACACTGGTCTACAATTTTTTAGAAGTCGTCTGCTTCAGAGATAAAATGTGATATTTATTATGTATTTTGATGTGCTGAATTCAAATATGACAATTAAAACAACTGATTGGCTACTGTTTGTAAGATATTTAAGTTTTTACATTTTATGTCTATGTATATGGTGTAGATAGTAGAGTTTTAATCATAAATTGTAAACCTAGGTCTTTTCATGTGTTTATGGTTGCTTTACATGATAATATTTCACCTGTCCTGTTTATGTAACACTTTAAAAATCAGCAAAAGGGTTATATAAATAAAATGTATTATGAAACAAAAGGCAAAAAGCTATTATGTACATAGTTTAGTCCTATACAGTGTCTTCTCGGCGCTTCTTGGCTTGTCTCTTATATTCATTAAATGGAGCATCTCTTGTCACTGTCCAGCAGTAGTCTGCAAGCATTGATGGGCTCCATTTGCTCTGATAGCGTTTCTCCATTGTTGCAATGCCCCAGTGAAATCGCTCGCCATGCTCGTCGCTCACTGCTCCGCAGTTCGGTGGAAAAAAATCTAGATGAGAGTGCAAAAAATGTATCTTTAGTGACATGTTGCAACCAAGGCTTTTGTATGCCTTGAGGAGGTTTTCCATCAACAACCTGTAGTCGTCTGCCTTGTTGTTTCCGAAAAATTGTATTGCCACTGACTGGAAGGCTTTCCATGCCGTCTTTTCCTTGCCACGCAGTGCATGGTCAAATGCATCATCTCGAAGAAGTTCACGAATCTGAGGACCAACAAAGACACCTTCCTTTATCTTAGCTTCACTTAACCTTGGAAATTTTCCACAGAGGTACTTGAAAGCTGCTTGTGTTTTGTCAATGGCCTTGACAAAGTTCTTCATCAGACCCAGCTTGATGTGTAAGGGTGGTAACAAAATCTTCCTTGATTCAACAAGTGGTGGATGCTGAACACTTTTCCTCCCAGGCTCCAATGACTGTTGGAGCGGCCAGTCTTTCTTGATGTCGTGGGAATCTCTTGCACGACTATCCCATTCGCAGAGAAAACAGCAGTACTTTGTGTATCCAGTCTGCAGACCAAGCAAGAGAGCAACAACCTTCAAATCACCACAAAGCTGCCACTGATGTTGCTCATAGTTTATGCACCTCAAAAGTTGTTTCATGTTGTCATAGGTTTCCTTCATATGGACTGCATGACCAACTGGAATTGATGGCAAAACACTGCCATTATGCAGCAAAACAGCTTTAAGACTTGTCTTTAATGAATCAATGAAGAGTCTCCACTCATCTGGATCGTGAACGATGTTAAGAGCTGACATCGATGTTGTTGCAGGCTACAAGATCACCTTCCATGAAGAAGAATGGGACAAAATCTTTTTGACGTTCACGAAACATGGAAATCCTAACATCACCTGCCAGGAGATTCCACTGCTGTAGTCTGGAGCCCAACAGCTCTGCCTTACTCTTGGGTAGTTCCAAATCCCTGACAAGGTCATTCAGTTCAGCTTGTGTTATGAGGTGTGGTTCAGAGGAAGAGGATGGGAAAAAATGTGGGTCCTGTGACATTGATGGTTCAGGACCAGAAGTTTCATCCTCTTCTTCGTCTGACTCAAGTGAGAATGATTCTGGTGCATCAGGAACCGGCAGTCCTTCTCCATGGGGTATTGGGCGTGTAGCTGATGGAATGTTTGGATAATGCACAGTCCACTTTTTCTTCTTTGACACACCTTTCCCAACGGGAGGCACCATGCAGAAGTAACAATTGCTGGTATGATCTGTTGGCTCTCTCCAAATCATTGGCACTGCAAAAGGCATAGATTTCCTTTTCCTGTTCAACCACTGGCGAAGATTTGTTGCACAAATGTTGCAGCATATGTGTGGGGCCCACCTCTTGTCCTGATCTCCAGTTTTGCAGCCAAAATAAAGGTGATAGGCTTTCTTAACCATAGTGGTTATACTGCGCTTTTGTGATGCAAAAGTCACTTCACCACAAACATAGCAGAAGTTATCTGCACTGTTCACACAAGTACGAGGCATCTCTGCTCACTTTGGCTAAACAGAAATGTGTCCCTTTGCAAAATCAGACACTGACAAATAAGAGAGCACGACATTGTATGATTTCTAGAGCTGATATAGGGCAATTTGTTCAGCAGAGTGATGTAAGCTTCGTTATGATTGCATCATCCATGATTTCTAGGAATAACATGATGCAATTCATATCATGTATGACACAATACCAGCTTCAGATTGCATCATTCATTGTTTTGCCTAAAAAGCAAGTACTGTCCAAACCCAGTCATAGATTTATTCATAGATCCAGTCAAAGATGTATTTTAGTCATTTCTGGTTTAAATTGAGATCCCTTCCCTTTATAACTCACTTATCCTCCGCCATTCCCACGTCAAGGGTCGTATATACTGACCCAATAGCATATCTTGAAAACTAGAGCCAATCAACAATTTTAAGCATCATTTTCGTTCTCAGTGACCCAGAATTAGTAAAGTTTGACTACATTTATTTCAGAAGCATTTTGGCTGTAGAGCAGTGTTATTATTTGCTTCCTGGTACAGTATTATGGTTAGCTTATACCTGATCATTTTCCTGCTGAATCCTGCCAAGTAATTTGTGATTATGGTAGGGTTAGGTGAAGGATTATAGCAGCAGAGCTTATTTGTATAAGGCCAGTATGGGAAGTATCATTCGGTTGCTGGAACTATGTTGTGACAGCTGATAGAGGCCTAAGTGTGGAGACAGAAGAAAGTATATGGCTGTGGTGATTGTGAAATCAGATTGTGCTGTGTTTCAGTGCGTGACAATACCAATGCCATGGTTATAGCAGCTAGATGGACATAACACTGAGGTGATGGCCCTGGTTTCCTGGAGAAGGGTGTCAGGAACAAACTGGCTGGGCCACAGCCCAGAATGCTACTAACACAGGTCACAGTGGATACATTTCTTCGTGAGTGCATAGCTCACGAGCAGCTCCACTGTAGATCTGCACCCAAGGCAGATTTCCCTATTGGTCTCTCCCCCGTACACAAAATGGCTGTGTTTCTGTCTGTCTGGGCACAACTGACAAAGAAAAGCCAAGGTGTGTTCAGCATCCTGGGCCAGTCTGCCCTGAAGGTGTCAATTCCCTCATGCGTGAGTGGCCAGTTATTGCAGCATTATACCAGTGGATCAGAGGGAGGCTCCTTCTTCTGTTCTCTGTAATAACAATAGAATCAGGCTGGGGAAGCAACATGTAAGGGCAGGACACAGTAACAGAAAAACACACTCAAGGAGGGAGCAGGACGTATGTTGACTAAAGTCGTGTTTTACTTGTGCAATGTTTATTTTCTGTTTCTAGAGTTGCTTCCCCTAACTGTAAATCACAAGCAGCCCCTTCCGTTTTCTTGCCTGAGCATAGAAGCCCCTTTGCCCCGTCACCCTGTTTTTGCAAAGAGTGCACGTGGCTCATCCTGTTAGGGCTTTGCCCTCTGCCACCATCTGGCAGAGCCTCACCCCTGGGCTGAACCCTGACTCCTGCCCTCCCACCAAATTTTGCTCCTTAGTCCCTCTCCTGTCTCTGCTTCCAACTATTTGACAGCCCTCCATGCTCAGTTTCCACCCTCTGCTCAGACCCTTCCCATCTCCCTGCCGCAAAGAGCATGGTCAATAGAAACTAAGCAGTACACAGAGTCCTGCCTGCCTGCCGCCCCGCCAGGGTCCTAGTCCTGGAGAGCCGGCTCTGGCTGGGGTCACTGGACCTGATTCTGCAGGCTGCCCTATTTTTATATCCCCAGCAGCTCTGCACCCTGGGCGGCTGCCCTACTCACCCCTTCCTAGTTATGGCCCTGTTCTTCCTGCTCAACAGTGATCGTCTCTTCTCTACCTCAGTGTTAAGATTCTGCAGAAGGCCATGGCGAGCTGCAGCTATCTGCATGCCGTTTATCTGGGCATCTTCTAAACTGTCAATTGTGTTTAGGCTGCTCCATAACCCCGGAGACTAGATTAAAGCGTACACAGTGAAATGGGAGATGGCAGACACTGACTGGCACAGCTGAGGTTTTAATTTTTAGCCTGCTATGCAGGCACAGAAGCCACTGACATAATCATCTATGGCTGCTGACAGACAGATATCTGGTCTCTGAAACCCCCATATATTATGCAATTAATTTATTCATTTGTATAGAGAATAACAAAACATTTCCCACATACTGGGTGGAGGCTTGGGTTAGCTGCCTGAGTACATAGCCAGAGGCTAGAAGGGTTTGTACTCCAGTAGCTAGCCTGAGCCACTGCCCATGGTGCCACCAGCCACACTGCTATTTGTAGCAAGCTAGCTTGAGTGGAGCTAGTGCTGGCACATCTACCACATGTCCCAACTCAAACATACACATAACCATAGTTACAATTTTAAAATACAAACTTCTGAACATATCTCCCAGTTCAGGGGGGTACTTAAAGTAATTTTAAGCATATGAGTAAAAATAGGTAGATAGTTAAGTATCCTCCTGAATCAGGTTCATGTTTATTGCTAGCACTGCCCTGCCACTTGTCAGTGAATGCATAATATGTTTCCTTAAAAAATTAATTGTGAACAGTGTTTTAAATGAAACTATCTATATACATTTTCTGTTAGGGAGAGTCAATAGAAAGCTCTTTGAGCTTAAGCAGGCAGATGTATTTATTGTACACACAACCCCTATTAGATTGTTCTCTGTATATGTGTGTGCTTTAGCTTCCCTGGGAAAACAAAACAACTGGCTTGTTGAAGTAGATGTGGTTTATAGGTGAAAATTAAGAGAAACACATTTTATTATTATTGTTACAAATACAAAAATAAATAGGACAGTGGATTTTGAACACCTAAGATTACCAGAACTAATCATTTTAAGAAATGACATACGAATATAAAGCACTAGGTTAATAGTAAAATATCTAGTGTCTAATGACTCGGACAGAAATAACTTAAGGGAGTAAATCATTGTGGTGACTACAATTAGCAAGGAGAGCTAACTGTGGAATTTGTCACGGAGGAGGGTCTTAGGACTAATATTTCCCAAGGTGGGAAATTTTTTTGTGCCTGGAAAATGCATGCAAACTTGTACCAAGACAGTCATGAATTTGGACACACCAAACTAATCTGCACTTCTGGTTACACAAATCTGTGTATGGACCACTGATCTAGATCAGTGGTTCTCAGCCAGGGATACATAGAGATCTTCCAAGGGGCACATCAACTCAACTAGGTATTTGCCTAGTTTTATGACAAGCTACATGAAAAGCACTAGCGAAGTCAGTTGAAACTACAATATCAGAGAGACAACTTGTTTATACTGTTATATATACTACACACTGAAATGTAAGTACAATATTTATATTACAATTGATTTATTTTATAATTATATGGTAAAAATGAGAAAGTAAGCAATTTTTCAGTATGTGTGCTGTGACACTTTTGTATGTTTATCTCTGATTTTGTAAGCAAATAGCTTTTAAGCGAGGTAAAATTTGAGGGTACACAAGACAAATCAGACTCCTGAAAGGGGTACAGTAGTCTGAAAAGCTTGAGAGCCATCGATTTAGATGCACAACAGTGAGTTTTTCTTCATGTGCAACAGGTGCAATGGCATTTGGTAAGTGAGGCTGATCTACCCACCTCATTGAAACAGAATCTCAGGAAGAAAAACATGCTTAATTTTTAATGTTATTCATTATGAAGATTATATTCTGACCTGACATTTATGCACACAGTTTTGCATGAGCTATCAGGAGTGAGTGCTAGACTCTGCATGCACAGACAACAGTTATGTACAATGTGTATGTTAACACCTTTTGCATGTACAAACACTTACGTGTGTGGACTCTCGAACATAAAAGGCAGAGGTTGTATAATGCAAGTTTGGCCCTGATAAACAATACTAATAATACCTAGCTCTTATACAGTGCTTACATTTCTTCCATTTTTATTAGAGTGTAACAAGTACAAAACCACAAAAATTAATAATTAAAGGAAAAAAGGTAGAAAGAAAAAGAGGGAGAAGGGGTCAGGAGGTGGAGTAGTTCTCTTTCCTATAAAGATGGCTAGTTATTGCTATTCATTTAGAGAAAGTCCCTCCATCTTTGTTGCCTTTTACTTCTCCTCAACTAACTTGAGGAGCTGACATAGAGTGTAAGGTACTCTAATAATATTTTAAGCTTCTGAATATCAAATCAGAAGACCAACAACCTGCTCCAAAGATTTATAAAAAACAAATCTTACCTGTGATGGTGACCTGCCACTTCCCTCCATTCAGGATAAGTCTAACAAGACGTGTCTGTTTAGCTCATAAAAGCAATAGCGAATGACTAACATCCGTGTGGACATATGCAGGTCTATGGTGTTTGCACAAATCAAACAAGTCACGTATTGGACTTCTGATCCCAGTTATTCTGGAGGTAGAGACAAGAGATACTGCCCCATGCTAACTCTGTCTCTTTCACATATCAGTACCCAGTGCTAGAGTTGGAATCTCCAAACCCCTCTTCACAAGACGTCAACTTCCTCATTCCATAAACTTTGCACTCTTATGAAATAGTATTAACAATGCATGTGTTATAAAACGGCAGGTGTTGTTGCTACAAGTAGGGAGAGCAAGCATGCAAACAATGGAATGCCTGCCCAAGAGAAAATCAGATTCAGGGTTGTCCACAAGTTTCTACCATGTGTGTTTTCTTCACATCATCCCTTCTGTTGGGAGGAATGCCCAGAAGGAGCACAGAGTTGAGAGATCTAACCCAAGCTTTCAGCTTCCCTGGCTAGACATGGAAAACAGATGTCACCCATTGTGCCTCCCAACTCATCCTGTCCTGCCACAACATATGCTCACAAACCAGACGGCCACTGACTTCCCTACCACCCCTATGTACTGCTCTCCTTCCACAGGGGCTAGGGACCTGAGTGTGACTGATAATTGAGAGGGGAGTTAATGCTTCAGGGATTCTCCAATTAAATTAGTGATAAAAACTGTGAAATGAAAAGATTCCAGATGAATCCCACAACAAGTAGAGCAGCAACAGCAGTGAGGAGTCTGACATGAGTAGTTACTGCCCTGCCTGCAAACTCTTTTAGCAGGACATAATAGGAATAACTCTTTTAGTGGTACGTTGTTCCTGCATGTTAGGGGAATCTTAACTGCTGTTCACTTGATTTCCTATCCCCTTTTGTACTTCTGGAGCGGTGCAGAGGGGCAGGTGCTGGCAGGGCCATCCCTACCCATATGTAAAGTACGCAGCTGAATAGGCCCCAGGAAATTTCCTGTTGCCCTGCGCAGGTGTGTACTGCTCCAGTCGCTGTCCTGCCTCTTCCCCATGAATTTCACCCCTGCTCCACCCAGCCCTGCCTCTTTCCATCCCTGCTCCGCACAAGCCCCGCTCCTGACTAGGGTGACCAGATGTCCTGATTTTATAGGGACAGTTCCAATTTTTGGGTCTTTTCCTTAGGTGGGCTCCGATTACCTCCCCGTCCCCTGTCCCGATTTCACAGGTGCTGTCTGGTCACCCTAGCCCCCACTCTCCTGAGGAGTGCACCAGGGTTGGGCCTGTACTCACTGAAGGTGGAAGTGCAGTGGCTCAGCCCCAGCCGCACCATCGGTGGGTGCTGGAGAGTGATTTCACCTGCCCTCTAAGCCAGCCTTCCCACCCCATCCCAGCAGAAGCCTGGGACCCCCTTCACCTCCCACGGGGAAGCTGCATAGGGCACCAGAATAGCTAGGGATGGCCTTGAGCACTGGCCCTTAGAGCAACTCTTGCTTCAGAAGTTTTGCCTGAGAAAGGATTGCAGGATCTAGCCCTTCAGCTCTCTCTTCTGCTCATTTCTTATCCATCCTTTCCCTTTTTTCCCGCAATGCAGACATTCACCCACCTTGATGTTTGAGAACGGAGTGGGGAGAATATCAAAGTTTAAATTTGCACAGATCAGAGAAATCACTCACAGAAATGATGTCAAGGCAATTAGTTATGTTTGCGAATATGCAAAATAAACTAGAAAAATGCATGTGCTTACTGAAAAATATGTCCCCTTCCCCCAAAACAAACAAAAAACATCACAGCTAGAAGTTAGTTGAAGCAACTGAAGTCTATTGCACTCTCTCTCCAGGTACTTATATGGTTTTCATCACTATAGCAGCTCAGTGATTCACATCACTCATGGATTTTTATCTTCTCTCTTTCACAGGGATGTGGTGAAGTATTATCCTCATTTTAAAGGGAAATTGAGGTGAGATACAGGGTAGATTAAGTGATTTGTCTAAGAAGGTCACCCACGAAGTATGTGACTGAGCCAGGAATTAAACCCAGGCCTCTGTCCTGTGTCCCATCCATTAGACCATTGTTTTCACTACAATGGCAAGGTACCTAGATACTCAGTTTAACTGAATTACAAACTAAAGAGTGACCTGAGTCCTTAATCCTTATAATGTATCCTGAGCACTCTTAATTTGTCCTTGACATTTTTGATGTTTCAGTGTTTATTGTTATAAACACATGTGTAGGCTAGGGCTCTTAAAAAGCACTTTGTACAACTTACTTCTCAACACTTGCTACTGGTAGCAGTGCCATGCCTGGGAATAAGTGCTCTAAATTTGGATCCCAAATTGTGTACCCAGTTTTTAGGCATATACATGTCAAGACTGGGTTAGGAGCATTTCAGAAACTTGGGCCAAACATTGCATCTTTGCTCTTGAGCAAATAAATTCAACTCCTGTTCCAGGAATTTGGTTGTTCTGTGGCTCTTGTATATACGGTTTGTACAACTTTGAGTTTGTATGCATACAGACAGCATTTCTGGAGCATGTTGATGAGGAGACAAGCCAAGATAATAGTTAACTAGCAGAGTTTCTCTGTACTATCTCCTTCAATGTGACATTGCCAGCACATACTTCCATCTAACTGTCCTTTGATAAAACAGGATAAGCGCTTTCAAACAGTTCAGAAGCTGTTGTCAGGGACTGAATGATTTACAAATGGTGAAGAACAAATACTGAATCTTTCCGCTGCAGTTCCCTGGCAGCAGCCATCCCTGCCTGCTCCACTATGGAATCCCACATCCCAAAGAGACTGCAGTTAAAGGGTTGAGATCTTCAGGACCATCCCATCCACACAGCACTTGAAGAGCTCAAAAAGGTCAGCACTGTGACTTGGTTTTAGGAGTCAGATGGTGATGGCTCTTGCTCAGCTGTGTGGGTAGGAGAGGCCATTTGCTTTCCCTGCATCCCTTTCATAGATGAACAATGGCTTTTCATAGTGGAAGCCCCTGTACTGCATGGTCTCTGGAGAGAACAGACAGCATTCATTTCTGCTTCCCTTTCAGGGAATAAGTTTCTAAAAAGGGGTGGGGAAGAGGAAGAGTCATGTGACCTCCTCTCACTTTTCACTGGCCTGCAGAGGGGTCAGGTACCAAGGAGAGCAGTAAGTTTCATCTGAATGAATGGTGCCGATTGTGCACATAGAATAGCCCTGGAAGATGTTGTGCGTGAAGTTCCTCCTGGGGAAGTACAGCTCCACATTGCCCTTTACGTATAGCTTTAGTGTCCTCTAGTCTTGCCCTCTGAAATAAAGTTGCATCACAACACATCAGTGCAATTCCACGTCATGAATGCACAACATCCTGAAATTCAACTTAGTCCCTGGAAAATACATGGAAAATCAGTAACCCTGCATCGTATTGTAGTATCAAATGCAAATCATCTTCCATGCCCCAAGCAATGATACCAGCCCTTAACTGTATGTCTATAATACTGAACCAGTCTGCTTTCATGTTTACCATTATTTATGTGCCCACAATAGCAGACAGGTGCTACTTATTATAATTTGTAGTATCTTAGCGCCTAGGAGTACTACTCATAGAACAGAATCTAATGAAAACAAACAGTCCAATGTCTTGGCCTGCTCTTTGGAATTCCTAAGTCCTCACCTTGTTTTAAAATGCCTGGATTCCTTTTTTTACTATGTAAAGCTTCCTTTATGAATGAAAATGAGCAATTGCAGCTTGTTTGTTATTGTTACAGGATGGTACGTTCTCCTTGCAGGCCCCATTAGCAGGTGTCGATCCTAGTGGGGGATGTCAGCAAGTCACTGCTGACTCACTGCTGTAGGTGCAGCTCATTAAATTTCTCCCTGGATAGAAACTGTGTGGGGGTAGATCTCTAGAAACAGGAAGTGTGGGTTGAATAGTCCTCAGGGAAGAGCCTAGAGCAGCCAGAGCTGCAAAGAAGGGCTGGGCTGGAATTCTGAGTCTCTACATTAATCAAGCAAAATCCCAGGATGAGGCTAAGTTTTCACTATAAACTACATGTGTAGTTTGCGCTTTGGCTGAGAAAGCCACCTCTTCCCAGTGACCCTCTGTTTTTCAGGAAGCCATTAACACCGCAGATGATTAGATTCTCTCTCTCACACAAACTTGTTTCTCATCTCCAAAAATCAGTGAAATTACATTCTGCTTTCACACTTGATCTCACAGAGGCTTGAGAGATGAGTGCTTTTGAAGTACAACCATTTGTAATTTACTTAGTCTTATGTTTTATTGATTCTTCATCATGCTGCAGGGCATACACTGGTCGACAGCTAGAGTTTAGTATCGTTTTACAGGGTAAACTCATAGATTATAGGGACAGAAGGTCCACTGTGATCATCTAGTCTGACTTCTCATGTAGCATAGTGTAGACCGTAGAACTTCCCAGAATTAATTCCTGTTTGAACTATACCATATCTTTCTAGAAACACATACAATCCTGACTGAAAAATTCCAGTGATGGAGAATTCACCACAACCCTCTGTAAATTGGTCTAATGATTAATTATCCTCACTTAAAATTTTGTTCCTCATTTCAAGTCTGATTTTGTCTTTTTCAACTTCCAGCCATGGAATGATGTCATACCTATGTCTGCTAGACTGAAGGACCATCTTATCAATTTTTTGTTCCATTAAACTTGTCCACCAGGCCATTTGTTTGATGGTGGCAACCAAGTGGTTCACCCTATGAGCTTCCCAAAGATTTTTCTTGGTCCCTGCCAGGAAATTAGTTCCTGAATCCATAAGGATGTCGAAGGGCCAACCCTGGCAAAATGTCTGTTAATGCCTTGCACATGCTTTTAGCCCTGGGGTTGATTAGAGCTACTGCTTCCAGCCATTGGGTGGCAAAATCCATAAGAGTCAGTATGTACAGCTTTCCTCTGGATGTCTTCTTAGGGAAGGACCCAGAAGATCCACAGCTATTCGCTGAAATGCAACCTCAGTTATGGAGGGTAGTTGGAGAGGGCCTTTGATCTGGTCTTGGGGCTTTCCCAGTCTTTGGCACACCTTATAAGACCAGTCTAGTTTCAGCTCCAGGACTCTCTCATAAAGCAACTCTTTGAGCTTCCCATTCTTTCTCCTTTAATTCCAGGGCTCTTTCATGTGCCTTCTTTTTATCTTCAGCCTCCAATCTGTCTAATTCCATTTTCTTCTGGACCTCACTTTCAGTCATTTTGCTAAACTTCCTGCCCTTAGTGTAGCCTAACCTAAGAGCTAGAAAAAAACAACCAGGTTGTGAATTCAATTGCTATAGCTTAACTACTTTGCCCTCAAGCAGAGGAAAAAACCTCCAGCTGCTCTCAGCTAAATAAATAAATGTGTCCCTTAAAAAAAAAACTCCATTTTTTTTCAGGCTTAGCCTTTTGCCTACCTGTTCTTTCTCAGGCAGCAAAGAAAATAATAATTAAAAAAAACAACACCTCCCTGGCTTTCAAACAGCCAAAAGGAAAAATGTGTCCTTTTAAAATCCTGAGGTCTGTGCTGCTGGTTCAAAATGATCCCACTGTGCTGCCACCATGTCAGGTCCCGTCCTCCACCTCCCATCACTCTGGATTCTGGGGTACAGATGTGGGGACCCACATGAAAGACCCTCTAAGCTTATATTCGACCATCTTAGATTAAAACTTCTCTAGGGCACTAATTCCTTAGACTGATTTTGCTGCCACCACCAAGTGATTTACATAAAATATTCAGGGAAAGGTCACTTGGAATCCCTATGCCCTGAAAATATCCTTCTTAGCTCCTTTGCCCGCTTTCCCGGGGAGGCTTGAGAATAATATACCAACCAGTTGCCTTAGCAATGTGAGCACAAAGCAGACCCTTTGTCTTTAGGACACTGAAATCAATCAGGTTCTTAAAAGAAGAACTTTATTTATAAAGAAAAAAGTAAAAGAATCACACCTGTAAAAATCAGGATGGAAGGTAACTTTTACAGAGTAATAAAAAGATTTAAAACACAGAGGATTCCCCTTTGGGCTCAGCTTCACAATTATAAAACAGGAATGAAACTACCTCTTTAGCATAGGAAAATTCACAAGCCAAAACAAAAAACAACCTAATGCATTTCCTTGCCCTACTTACAGTTTCAGTGGTTTTAGTTGAATTATTTCAGGTATGGTTTTTGGGAGATAGTGTACCTGCTGGCTTTTCCCTTTATCCGGAGAGAGAACAACCCACAGAACAACAAAACAAATCCTTCCCCACCAGATTTGAAAGTATCTTCTTTCCTCATTGGTCCTTCTGGTCAGGTGTCAACTAGGTTATTTGAACTGCTTAACCCTTTACAGGTAAGGCAATCCAGTACACCTGCCAAGGAGAGATTTTATGCTATTGCATACATAAAAGTTGCTATCCTTCCCTCTGTATTCATGACAATTGATATTAGTTATATTATCCTCTTTTTCATTCTTTATTAACTAAGGCCTCTATAGCTATTACATTGTTTTTTCTGGGGTCAATGTCACACTGACAGCCCTATAATTACCTGAGTCATTCTGTTTACTCTTGTTAAATATTTGTACAACATAAGCTTTCTTCCAGTAATCTGGAAATTGTCCAGCGTTCCAAGACTCATTAAAAATTAACATTAGTTGTCCAGGGAGCTCCTTGACCAGCTCTCTTCAAACACTTAGATGCAAATTTTTTGGACCTTCAGATGTAAAATGTCTAATTTTATTAACTTCTGTTTAACATCCTTCTAAGTTACTGTTGGAAACTATGTAATCGTCATCAACATATATGAATACATCATCTAACTTTTCCCAAATACAGAATAAATATTTATTGAACACTTCTTCTCTTTCTGCATTATAAAAAATTCTATCATTTTCATGTAATCAAGGGCCAGTACCGTTGTTAGGATTCCTTTTGTTCCTTATATACTTAAAACACTCCCAAAACTCTAATTTTAAAAGTTTTTATTGTCCTTAACTCTAGCCTTATAGTTCACTTTATATCTTTTGCCTCCTTATTGATTTTCTACAGTTCCTAGCTTTTCATTTATATTAATTGCTATCAATTTCCCCTTTTTTCATTTGTTAGATTTATAATTTTTATAGCCACTTTAATTTCTCCTCTAAACCAGGCTGTTTTTTTTTTAACCAGTGTAGTCTTGTTTCTGGATTGTGGTTTTTGGGGCATCTCGTAAAAAGTTCTTAAACCGTTCCAAATTATCATTCACGTTATTCTATATCAATTCTTTCTCCTGATAACTTAGCTCACAATTGTTTTCAGCTTTGTGAAATTGGCTCTTTTAAAGCACCAAGTACATATTGTTACTGGTTTTGATTTTATTCTGTTATAGTTCTTATGCTCCTATTTTTCTTAACTACTAGACCACTAAACATAAAACTTTCCTGAAGACCCCTGGAAACCATATTACTGGTGCATTATTTAGCAATAGGCTAAATAATGGAAACTCACTAAGGGTTGACATCCAGTGAAATAATAAAGAAGGACCTGCCTTCACGGAATCCAGAAATTCTCCTAGCCATTCCTCAGCTTGGCTGCTCCTTCCTGCTATCTGTCTAAGACCGTAGCTCTCCTATCAGAGAGGAAATCTCACCTTGCTCACCTATCCATGTAGGCCATCAATAGCTAAACTGCAGCTTCCTCAGAGGCCCCAATAGCAAGTTCAATAACAGCACAGACCTGTTACCATTATTGTAGCATGGGTGGCATGCATGGCAGATTTGGAAAAACCATGATTTAGAGTTCAGTATGTACTAACAAATTATGGATCTTCAGATTGCAGCCATCTTTGGAAAATAGCTTTTGTGTAACAAAATTGTTTGTTTGTGGACCAGGTAGGTCATTAGGATGGACTCTCCTACTGACAAAAAACTTCCATCCCCAACAAGCAATGTTAGCAGGAGAGCGCTCCTGCCGACAAAGCACTGTTCACACTTGGTCTTTTCGACGACAAAACTATCGTCTTTCAGGGTTTGTGGGTTTTTTAACACCTCTGAATGATAAAAGTTTTGTTTTACACATAGGTGTATGCACAGGATGTGCCAGGTGTGCCCAGGCACACCCTAATGCAGGGCAGAGCTCGGTGTGGGAGTGTGTTTAGCTTTGCAGGGAGCCAGACACACTCTTCCCTCCCCGGAGCAGCCCCGTCCCCCTCCAGAGCTCTGCCCTGCATTAGGGTGTGCTCACCTTGCACGACCAACCGAGCCCATCGGGGCCACCAGTGTGCCATGCGAGGGAGCAGCTGTGGCGCCACAGTTGGGGCCAGAACCAGCGCGGCGGCGGGGTCAGGGAGGCTGGCGAGCGGGGAGCATCCGCAAAGTGCATGCCTAGCCAGGAGCATGCACCACAAGGGAGCATCTGCAAAGTGCACATCTGGCCGGGAGCACACACAGCAAAGGAGCGTCTTCAAGCTGCTTGCTGCCCGTGCGTGCTCCCGTGGGGCAGCATGTTTGGCTTTGCTCGGAGCCACGCCACCAGCGCGGCAGTGCTCTGGGGGGAAGGGCTGCGTGCTCTCACAGGGCAGCATGTCTGGCTCCACGCTGAGCCAAATGCTGCTAGGAGCCTCATGGTAAGGGGGCCAGGAGGACAAGGATAAGGGGCGGGGGCAGTCAGGGGACAGGGAACTGGGTTGGATTGGGGGTGGGGTTCTGGGTTGGTGGTTAGGGGTGGGGGGTCTCTGGAGGGGGAGGTCAGGGAGCAGGGCAGTTGGATGGGGCATGGAAGTACCAGGGGTCTGTCAGGAAGCACCTGTGGGAGGGTGGATAGGGGTCAGGGACTTGGAGCAGGAGGGATTGGATGGGTTGGGAATTCTGGGGGTCTTGTTTGGGGGGAGAGCAGTTGGATAGGCATGGGAGTCCCAGGGGTCTGTTTGGGGGGGCGGGGTTGTGGATAAGGGTTAGGGCAGTCAGGAGACAGGTAGGGGGTAAGGTCCTAGGGGGGCAGTTAAGGTGTGGGGAGGGTTTCAAGAGGGGGCAGTCAGGGGACAAGGTGCAGAGAGGCTTAGATAGGGAGTCCTGGGGGACAGTTTGGGGCTGGAGTCCCAGGAGGGGGCAGTCAGGGGACAAGGAGTGGGAGGTTGTTGGAGGTTGTAAGAGAGGTAGTCAGGGGTCTGGAAGTGAGAGGGAGTGGATGGGGGGCAGTGTAGGCAGAGCCATAGAGAAGTGCTAAACTGCACAAAATAAGACACACATCTGGCAAGTCACTAGGGTGACCAGATGTCCTGATTTTATAGGACAATCCCTATTTTGAGAGCTTTTCTTGTATAGGCACCTATTACCTCCTACCCTCTGTCCTGATTTTTCACACTTGCTATCTGGTCACCCTACAAGTCACAGAACCTGCGTGCTTCCCTAAGCCATAATATGTTTGAAAGGGATGCTTGTTTCTATTATTCATATTACTGAAACTCACTCCTGAAGTGTTATGACATTAGCAGGGAAAGGTCTCAGAGCTTTTAGCGCTTACTGTTGCTAGGGCAACCATTTCTTTGGTATCCATATGAGATGGAGAAGTGTTTGTCTTTCACTCCCTAGATCGAGTCCCTAGGAGGCAAGCTGTGTCACTGCAAAAACAAATGGGACAAAGGAAGCAAGCCTGGTGGTAGCAAGTTACTAAAATCAGGAATGTCCTAAGAATATCTAGGTGAATCATGCCATCTCTAACTGTGCAGTACAGGAAGTCCTGTCAGTCAGTATAATACCTGCACCTTCAGAAAGCTTTGTATAAACAGATGAACTGCTCACATGGAATCAAGGAGAATTCACCTGTCAGTTGTTTACTTAGCAGCTAATAGTTTGAGAAATTGTAGCCTGTGTAAACTAGGATTTTCCTTGGGAGTGTAAGGGAGGAACTGTTAAATAATTACCAGATTTTTATTACAGTAGTGCTTAGAGGCATCACCCAGGTTGAGCCCCATTGTGCTAGGCACCATATAAACAAAAAATGACAGCCCCTGCCTTAGAGGCTAATTGTCAAAATTCAATGGGAATTCGGCATCTTACTCAACTTTAAAATCTCAGCCCTAATAATATTGAATTTCACATTCAGAATTTCACGATCAACTAAAAGTCTGGCTGTTAGTAAATCTCAGGCTACTTCTGCCTGTTTGATTTTTTAAAAACATTATTTTCATTCATTTCTTTTTTATTTTATTTTACTATTCAATGATGTGCCAATTATTTTCATTTCTGGAAACAGACTTTTATATGAATAAAATGGACTGGCTCAATTTCAGTGAAATTCAATCAAGATCATACCATATACCTTGCTCTCTTCAAATGAGCCCACAACCAGTGGCATTAGAAATGTTATCTATAATCGTGCTGCTCGTGGCTTTCTTTCCTCCTTCTCTTACTATCGCTCATTAGCGAATTGCTATCTCAGAAAGTAGCGTTGCCCATAATTTTACAGATAGCTAATCATAGTTGGTCCAAAGAGAACTAGCACATACGTTTTGTTTTACAATTTTTTTTTTACTCTGTGTTTTGTTTTGTAAGCCATCATTATAATGAATACGTATGTGCTTACTGATTTTGTCTCTTCTCTATTAGCACAGTTTGATTATTTCCTGATTTACACAGCAGACATTAACAGGGCAGGTTTCTTGCATTGATTTACTTTCTTGTTTGTGTAGAGCACCAATGAGCTTCACTTATGTCAACACTAATCTGATAACAGAATTTGTTAATTGCTGCTTAAGAACCAGTAAAAGAGGATAGAACTATATTATTAGGATCTGCAACAAACACCAGCTTTTTCTTGCTGATGATATTGGAGTTCTCTCAACAATCAGCTATTTAAGGCTAGATCCTGCACACTAGTGTGCTGTAGCACAAGCTGGGAAAGGGAAGAAATGGAAGTCTCTTTTCCCTAGGCAAGGTGGAGGGCAGCATGTTTCCACATGCAGGTGTTGGGGGGAAGCCCTGCTGCCATTTGAGCCAGTGCACCAAATCCCCGTAAGCTTGGTCCATCGGTGATGAGGTACACCTCTATCCCGATATAACGTGGTCCTTGGGAGCCAAAAAAATCTTACCGCCTTATAGGTGAAACCGCGTTATATCGGGGTAGGGAAGGCTGTGCCTCCCCAAACAGCCTGGCCCCGCCCCCTATCCGACCCCTACCTACTTCCCGCCCCCTGATTGGCCCCTCAGAACCCCTGACCCATCCAACCAGGGATGGGAGAGTGCAGAGAAACAGCTCCCTGCCCCAGCTCACCTCCGCTCTGCCTCCTCCCCTGAGTATGCAGCTGCCGCTCCTCTTCTTCCCCCTCTCTCTCTCCCTCCAAGGCTTGTTGTGAATCAGCTGTTTGGCGTGGCAAGCCTGGGAGGAAGGGAGGGGGAGAAGTGGTGCGCTCAGGGGAGGAGCAGAGCAGAGGTGAGCTGGGGCGGGGAGACACAGGGAGGGCTGCAGCAAGTAACGGGGGTATGTGTGTGCAGAGGAACTGGTTTGCGGTAACACGAATTCAGATATAACACGGTAAGCAGCACCACTCCTCAGAGCACTGCTTTACCACGTTATATCTGAATTTGTGTTATATTGGATCATGTTATATCGGTGTAAATATGTATTTTCAGCCTCCTACTATGTATAAAGGCAGCAAATGTCAACACCTAGCTAGGGCTCTGTTCATAATAATATAGAGCACACCCTCTTCACCAGACTGCCCTGGTAAGCAGGAGCCATATGGCAGAGGATGAACTGGGTAGCATCTTTGCTCATCTTCATTGTAGCGGCTAGGGAGGGGTTGGCTCTGATGATCCTGAAGACTTTTGTCAGATAAAAATCAATCAGTTTTGGATCCTGAAGTGCCTAACATTTTGCTCAGAAATCAGACTCTTCTTATGATGTAACATGTGACTGACTCTCAATAGCTACTGCGAGTTACCAATGTACACCAAGAGGAATACACATCTCTTGCTATTTATAGTATTCTCTGTGTCAGTGCTGCTATGCTGGCCAACCCCATGAATTGAATCAGCAATTTCCAGCGCTAAAAAGCATGAGTCCCTGTAGCTTGAGCTAGATGCCAGGCTTTCTGAAGGTGAGAGCAGTAACAAACACATATACATTGCAGACAGGACACAGCGAGGGATAAAACACACACTAAGTGGGAGGGTTACAAGTGCAGAAAGACCCTTGTTGTTTTAGGGGGAGAAGGCGTCAGTGGCCTATGGGGCATTACCTCCCTGTTTCTGGAACGTCCAAGAGTGGGATAGCCAGGGAGCTCTGGATTGTCCTTTTGCCAGCTCCATGAGGAATCTTTGAGAAAGCCAATAACACACCTGTCCAGTAGTGAGTGTATTTAAAAAAAAAATCACAGAAACCATTGCTGGGAGGGCACCACCAATGTTAAAATATCCATGGTGCACTCTCAGAAATCACCCGCGGAAAACAACGCCAAAGACTTCACTGGATACAGTCAGGGACTGAACAATGAGGAAGATCTATATTCCTTTTATTCTATTTTCTGATCTACCAAATACCTGTTAAGGGTGCCCTCGAAGTCATACAGACTAAGAAAAGTGAGAGATAATCTCCAGCCACGCATAAGCCTAAAGATTCAGTTAACATTGCAGTTATTCAGCATAGCATTTACTGTATTCTGAATAAACACAGTGTCACAGTGGGAGCAGTGCATATGTGCACACATGCTCTGGACACACTTTCAAAACTAGATTTAACAGACATTAGTCTCCTGTTAAAGCCACTATAGCTGAAGCTGCAAGTTAACAGAAAGCAGCCACAGACATAGGCTAGCAACCAGCATGGTTACAAAGCCCGAATGTTTCAATATGAGCCAGAAATGTCCAATAAATGTATATTGTCATGTTTCTGTATGGACCAGAAATGCCTTTATGGACATTAAGTCCTGTAACTCGAGAAAGTATCAGTGAAAACAAATAAATAGTGCCAATTTTTTTGTTCAAAGCCAAGAATGGATAAGAAACATAATGTGACAGAGAGCTGGTAGGAATTTCTTAGTGAGAATTATCAGAAGTTTTGCTCAGCCTTTTATTTGAATTGCTGCTTATTTGAAAGGATAGTGAAATTACACTGCGGAGATACATATTGGCAACATATCTGGACACAACATCGCAGGTGGTAAATGAGTGCCATAACAAAAGGATGCTAAATAGTGTGATGAAAGGAAAAATTACCATGATTACACATATATCATGCAATGTACTGTACTGCTGAAATTGATGAGACATAGAAAACATACAAGGGAGGAAGTTCTATATAAGACAAATATTAAGGACCAAAAGTAGTGTATCTATAATGAAGTGTTTAGTGATTATATCTTATACTACATACAAGTGAAACAGACAATGCTCCAAAAAGTATATATTAACATAGTTAAGCCTCAGCCACCTGCAGAAAATAAGACTTTTTCCTTAGTTAATAAGAGGCACACAAATGATCTGAGTCATTGCAGACAAACAAAAACACTGGCTTGGATGGAAAAGTGTATGTGCTGGAACAAATCCATTACAAAAATGAGACATCCACCCCCAGACTGTTTTCTCTGCTGAAGAAAGGCAGAGCCATCCACAAGAAATGTTGAAAAACAAACATGACAAGAATATGAAAACATATTTTCAGGAAAATTTCCCCTGAACCATTTCTCACTCCAGGCACAAAATGCCAGAGAAAACCCCTTTCCTGCTTGCCTGACTCACACCATCAATCTCATCACATAGAAAAGGTGAGCAGGATTTGTTCCCAGAAACAACTGAGGTTTTATTTGCTGATATATAACCCCCTACTGAATTTCCACAAACAGAAGCCAATCTGTTCTCAGTGCTTTAGCTCATTAATTGCCACCAGGCTCTGCAATAGACAATTAGCAGTGTTGATTTTTGTCATGAATTGTACCAATTTGCATCTTCATTAAGTATAATGAGATGCAAAGATGATTGTCAAAGAAGACACATGATGATTTATTCCCCTTCAGTTACAAGCTAGACATTGGTCTTTGTTTCCCTGTCTGTGGTTCACTGTCAGAATGGGGAGATAGAGACAAGCAAGAAGCCCAGGATATAATATAATATACATGATAGCTTGAGTGGACCGACAAAACCCAATCCATCTTATAAAGGCCAAATGTTTATTTACCACACAAAGCCGGAGGGAATAGGATTCACATTGGGGACTTTTTATGAGTGTTGGCAGAGCCTCATCTGGGCAGCAGCGGACAGCATACCAGGGCAGTCACTCCCCTCCCCGGGAGGCTTTGGCCCATGGATCTACATAATTTGTAAACCCATGGCTGTTCCCTGGGCCCACTGCCATGTGTCTCTTCTTCACCCCAAATAAAACCATCCTCCCATGGCCTTTCAAAGGGAGATGCTACTGAATATTCCATGTGGGCCCCAAAGCAAAGTCTCTGCAACCTGGTTCCTATCTCACACACAAGGGAACGGATCTGATTCTGCTGTCTTTCAGGCCCTATCCACTTTCAAGAAACAGGCAGCAGTGCCTAAATGTTTATTTGGACTTTTTCCCTATTAGAAATGAGACCTTTCATTAGTGACTTCCGGATGGGCAGCATTTTCCAGCCATCCAAAAATAAACCGTACAGATGCTGTTTTGGCCACACTTTCTACCTTCAGATTTTGCTAAAGACAGTTTATGACTAAGCCGCTGAATTTAGCAGCTCACAGATCTTACATATAGCTCTGTAACAGAGCAGTCACTAGTTGAGTAGTTTGGAACTTAAAGCTGACCTACCACAAAAGATTTGAAATCTTGTAGAGAAAAGCACTAAGAAATGGTAGGCAGTAGCAAACCAATAGTCACTCTAGCCACTGCTCTGCAGCATTTCCTCAAGCTGGCATTTTGTGCTCCCTCTGGTGATTCTGGAAGGGCAGTGAACTAACAAACATTTTCCAGAACTGAACTTGTTTCTGGTGACATCAGCAATGGCACTGGTATATCTGAGCCTGGGAGGTTTTCATTGCTGTGCTGGAGAAATAGGTAAAGTATGCATGAAAGAATGCATGCCTGCAGGAATCAAGCTCATTACCAATCTTACGGAGAAACATAATTTATTTCATGTTGACAGCCATACAGGAAAGACAGGGCAGCAGAGGTGGACATGTTACAGAGAGGATTTGGAACAGCAAGAACCACACTCTTCATTGTGCATTCCTGTCAGTTGGCTTAATGAGATTTCCTTTTCTGAGGTTGCTGACGAGTTACAAGAAAGCATACAACACAGGGAGCACATTCTCTTCTGATGTAAACTGGGGTTGGCTTTTCTGAAGTTGTTGGTTTACCCAAGTTGAAGATTTGGCTCAGAGTGGGTCTCTGGATTTTTTTTTTGGAGGGGGGTGGGGGACAGGTTTGGTTGGGTTTTTTTTTTTTGTATTCTTACTACAAAGTCTGTCCCAACATTTGTGTTTTCAGAGTAGGACAAAGGAATGAACAATTAATGAAGCCCAGTAAGGGAAAATGTGCGATGAAGCAAAGAGAGGTCCACAGCATCTATATTTGCTGTTCTGTAAAAGACAAAATCAGATGGGTCATCTGTACATGATCAGTATTTCCCGATGCACAAAATTAGAGAAGAATCAAACTATAAAAGTTCCATATGCTTAGGGCCCTACCAAACTCCCTGTCCATTTTTGATCACTTTCATGGTCATAAGATTTAAAAAATCATAAATTTCATGATTTCAACTGTTTAAATCTGAAATGTCACAGCATTGTAATTGCAGGAGTCCTGACCCAAAAAGGAGTTGTGGCAAGGGGTCGCAAGATTACTGTAGGGGGAATTGCAATACTGCTGCCCTTACCTCTGTGCTGTTGTTGGCAGCCATGCTTCCTTCAGAGCTGAGCAGCTGGAGAGCGGTGGCTGCTGGCGGTATGGTATTGCCACCCTTACTTCTGTGCACCCTTCTGTGCCACCCTTACTTCTGTGCACCCTTACTTCTGTGCAGAGCTGGGCCCTCAGTCAGCAGCTGCCACTCTCTGGCTGCCCAACTCTAAAGGCAGCGGCGCAGAAGTAAGGGTGACATGGCAGGGTTTAAAAGAGATCTGGATAAATTCATGGAGGGACAGAGTACAGATTTCATGTGTGGAAATACCTGTTCACACAGGTATGTGGATTCAAATGCTGAAAGCATTGCAAACGCAATTTTCTTCAAACAGTTAAATTTCACTGGCAGGGACATCCAGCAGGTCGGAACAGAGGCCCAGTGATCTCTCTCAATAGCTTCAAGTGCACGCTGCAGATCTCCAAACTTTGATGCCCACAATTCTGAGCTTTTTAACTGAATGAGCTGCATTTCGAAATCTTCAAACACCCATCCGTTGAAATACAGACAACTTCAGGTCGCTTCCTTTGAACTTTTTGGGTTTAATTAGAAAAGAAAGCATTGGACCAAATCGTTGGAAATCTTGAAATCTGTCAGAAAATTCTGATTCTAGATCTTGCATGTACATTCTAATCTCAACATCAAACGCAGTGCGTGATAATGATGTAAGCAGCAAATCAGGACTTAAAAATATCCCAGTACAGTGGTGCTGGAACAATTTTTAAGATGGGGTTCCTGAGCTGTGCCTCCTCTTGTCCCTGTCTGCACCCTTCACTGCCCCAGGCTGGGGCAAGTGGACCACGGCTGGGGGTGGCTACAGAACTCCTGGCAGGCGTCTGGGACCCCAGGCCAGCAGCAGAGCCCCCTGGAGCAATGGCTGGGACCTGAGGCCAGCAGCTGGCAGCGGAGCCCCTGGGACCCAGGGCCAGCAGTGAGCTGAGCGGAGCAGGTGGAAGGAACCTCAGCTGACAGGGCTGGCAGCCGGTACCCCAGGCCAGCAGCAGCGCCCCGGGGACCTGTGGCCAGGACCCAGGCAGTATGAGTGCTACTGAAAATCAGCTCGCATACCGCCTTCGGCACGCATGCCATAGGTTGCCTACCCCTGGAATAGGGTAAATGCATGCTAAAGACCAGATTTCACATGAGGAGACCAGATTTCATGGTCCATGAGGTATTTTTCATGGCTGTGATTTTGTAGGGTCCTACATATGCTGTAAAGTACCTCCAAATAACTGGCCTTTTGTGTGGCTCATAAAAATTAGAGCCAGAATCGACCTGCTTAGCCGCTGTTCATAGAAGTACTTTCCTTGAAGGACAGAAAGTGCAATTTAATAAATAACTACAGGGAACTGGGACTTATGATCCCTGAGCTCCATTTCCAGCTCTGACACTGACTCACTGTGCAAACTTGGCCTTGTCACTTCACTTCTTTATATCTGTAAAATTAAGATAATATCTCACATGACAGTTAGGAGGCTTAAAGGTGCTAGACAATCACCAGTTTTATGTCATACAATAGCCCACTACATTATACTTGTTTCTCCCTAGGATGTGACCCTACACTATTAAAGTCCATTGGAGCTTTATTATTGACTTCAGTGGGTACAAAATTAGCCCCTAAAGTAGTACACTACTTCTATCTGACAAGTGAATATTGATTTTGAACTCCGTGTAAGTGGTGTCCATTATTATTCCATGCAAGGGATAAAATCAAGGCTGAATGTCTTTCTACATACACCAGTAAGAGTCATTTTCTACTCATCATATGCTGGAGTTGCACCACAAAGATCGCAGGGCAACAAAGCTGGTGACTGACCAGCGTTAATAAAGGCAATATTTGGAAATGTATTTTTGCTCAAACTCTCCAGCTGGATTCCATTCAGAAATGTTTACCTTTTTCATAACAAATCCCCAGGCAACATTTGCAAGGCAACAAAAGAATCTTTTCCTATTTAAATTTTGAAGTTGTTAGCCTGCATGCTGATTAATTTTGCTTTTAGGGACTGTGCATTCTCCCAGCTAACTAGAAAGAGACAAGTGTTTAATCCAGCCTTCTCCCATCCTTCATTCTGGCTAGACCAGCTGAAATAGCCTCACAATAGCTTTATACAAGTAGTGCAAATGTTCTTACAACATAATAGTGTTTCTTGAGCAATGAGCTGCTAAAGTTACCTTTTAAAAAAAATCCACAATTTATAGTTATTGCCAATGAGAAATCAAAGTGCCTGAACATATGAACAGCTATATCTGATTTGCAAACATCTTCTTATGATATGCTTAAATATTAAGGGGAGATTCTGAATTCTGCATGACACTCCAGAGGCACCAAGCAGACAGTTAGCCCCTGGCTTTGGACCCTGAGGTTTGCATATCTAGGGAGGAAACTGCAGGCAGCACAGGACCACAGCAGCCACTCCTACACCATCTTCCCCCAGCTCCTGGTGTAGGTGGTGTTTGCAGAAAAAGGGTAGCAAAGCCAGAATGCCAGTGTATCCCAGTGATCCCTGGGCATCAAAGCAACTCTTATCAGCAGTTGGCAGAATGCACAAATCAGAGCTGACTGAAGCTGGTCTACTTTATGCAATTTGCCAGCCTCTCTCACCCATCCCAAGCTGCCAAGTGCACCTCAGTAACTGGGCTAGTGAATTACATTCTGATTCTCTTTTTGGGAGCCAAAAGTACAATGGAAGAAGGTGCAGATGTGTATCACCCAAGTGGTAGTCACTAGAGGCATTCTACTTGTGGAGGGCAAAGGCAAGCCAAATGCCTCTGGAAGCAGGGGAGTGAGGGCGCCGTGGGGAGCGTGCGCTCAGATGTAGCAACTACTCTACCTTTCAAAATGTGCAGCATTTGGCTTCCACAGCACCTGACTGAGTCCTCAGTGGAGGGGCAGCGGTGGTGAGAACTTTTCCAAACTCCCTGTCAACTTATGCCTCACCTTGGTTCTTGAGCACTCAAGGAGCCCCATTCTGGCTCCCTCTTGTTTAGGTGCATGCAGAGCAGGGGGCAGTGAGAAGTAAAGGGAACTGTTCCTGTTTGAAATGTGGTATCCTGTAGTGTGCACACCACCTAGATATTAACAATTGTGCTCTCTGCATTGCTTTTCTCCTTTTCTGTGTGGCAAAGATTGATTCTCCCACAGCCCCTTGATATCTTCACAACACAAACCAATATGATATACACACCAAAATAATGAATGTGCTTCATTCACTTCCTTGGTAGGATATTAATATTACTGATGTCAATACATCAATAATTCATTATAGGTGTAATAAATTACAGGTTCTGAAGGTCTTGTGAATGTTCTGGTGTCTTCATTACAACGTAGAGGTTTAAATGTAGTTATACATTCCCTTGCAGCTACCACTAAAACTTCAGACACATCCATACATAAAAATCAGTCAGTATTGCAAGTGCATTTATGGAGTCCAGCTAACACTTCAAAAATAATTATACTTTCTGTAGCTTAAAAAAACCAAAACCTAAATGTCAGGAAGTCTGGTAACGAGTAGTTAAAGAATCCAGTCAATTCCAGTTGCCCTATCACCCACCCAAATTACATCATCCGGCCAAATTTACATTTGTCTCCTCATATTAAAAATAGTATATGCACAGATCAAAACAACAACAAACTATAAATAGAACATGATTACAGTTTTTAATGTAGAAAAAGACAGGCTTTCATTTGTCTCCATCTCTGCATCTCTCCCTTACCTGTAGTCTCCTTACACTACATCCTTTCTGATAGTTCACACTAGTCCCCCTGTTCACCTCATCCATGCCCCCTTGCTTATCTCCTAAACACTAACATTTGCTAAGAGGGAAAAACAAAGGTGGGAAAATCATTTGGAAAGGTTGTTTTGAAATATAACTGACTCTTATCCCTCATCTACGCTGGAGGCGCAGGATCGACCTAACATACACAACTTCAACTATGCGAATAAAGTAGCTGAATTTGACATATTCAGGTCGACTTACCTTGGCATCTTCACGGTGCTGAATTGCTCCACTGTCAACTCCGCCTGCGCCTCTCAGCGCGATGAAGTTCTGGATTTGAAGGGAGAGCACTCAGGGATCAATTTATCACATCTAGACGAGACATGATAAACTGATCCCTGAAAGATCAATTGGTGGGTAGTTTAGACCTGGCCTTAGATGAGAATATCAATTCATTCAGAGATTTGCATTCATAAACATCCCAGTCGTTTGGATGACTAAGATGTTGCTGACATGGAAAGGAGGAAAGGCTGGGCTTTACATCAGCAATCCTGGACTGCTTAACCTACGGGTGTGGTTGAATCACATGTCTAAAAAAATGATAAGATCCATCCATTCTAAGTTCTCCCGCAAGTCTTCTAATAGATTTGAATGCTGGAAAGGATGTGGAAATATATGTAAATCTGTATTTTGGTTCTCCCTTCCCTGGAGACAGCGTACAGAAATATTCCAACACTTTAATGAATACACATTTACCAAATTTGGGAGTTAGTTGTCCAAATACCAATGGAATTCAGTGGGATTTGGGCAACCGTATCCTTAAGGCTCATTTGAACGTCCCATTCCAAAACCTTAGTACAGCACCAGTGAGATGCAAGGAATGGATGGCAGTTACTGCTATCTGTAATGTTGGTACCTAGACACCATATTAGTAGACACATTAGAGAGTGATTCAATAGAAGACATTGTTGAGTGACATTCTGACTCATACAACATTATTCATATTGCAGAAAGAAGACCAGAAATATTTTGGAACCAATGTGCTCATGGATTACAGAGTAGAGGAGGGTGCTGACATGTTCACTACTGATAACAGTTTTAGAGTTCTTTGACCAAAGTCATGTTTGTAATATTGACAGTGTTCTTTCCTGGATGACAAAAAAAAAAAAATAAAAAAAAAATCCAAATGCAATTTAGAAGTGTTTGAAGCTGTAGGAAGCTTGTAGTCCCAGGAGGTTTTCACTGCCAGACCTTTTGATAGTTAATCATCTTACCACAGTGTGCTTTAGGGCAACATACCAGGAAAGATAAATTGATCAGCAGGGGAAAAATGAAACTGGAAGGATCCAAAGGCTAGATCCCAGCAGATACCTTGATATCTGTCTCAAACTTATTTTGATTTTCTTGGTAGACTTGTGGTTGCAATTTAAGGTCTCTAAGTACCTGTTGAATTACACCAGGTGGAAATAATTAGATTTTGACCTTTAGGGTATGGTTCCTTGTGCTTTCCTGTAATTTGCTTTCTCCTATTACAGAAAAGCTAGATGGTGAATTACTTGCTCACAGTGGTGTGAGTAACTGCTCAGCAGCGTAAGCAAAAGGTTCACGATCTGGCCCTAAACATCTTCACTACTATGTGTTAGTAACGATTTTTATTTCAGTTTTAAGAGCCAGATTCCGATGTCCTTTCTTGTGCTGAGTAGCATAATATTCCACAAGTAGCCCCACTGAAGTCAGGGAGACCATTTGTAGAATAAGGTGCTACTGCATGGCTAAAGGTATCAGCATCTGTTCCTAGCTCGTAAAACTCTTCCTGTCTGGGAGCATGTCTTTCTAAGTATTTGTACAGCACCTTGCACAATGGGGTCCCAAAGCCTCAGGCACTACCATGATACAAATAAATTAATTTGATTAATTAATGTAATTAATGTGCTCTGTTCCAATGTGCGTTTGCCACTATAAATTGTCTGATTGAATGGAATACAACCAATAAGATATTTTCTCAGCAGATGTTCTAAACACTTGCTTAACAATTGAACATTGATTTGATGTAGGGTGGGGAAGCAGTGCTTAAAGTGAGTAAGAAGGGGGTTGCCTGGGGTTGCAGACCCAGCAAATAAAAAACAAACAAACAAACAAATAAATATATTAAATAAAAAAGAAATCAAGCCAGGTTGCTTGAGGAGTGCACTTTAAAGATTGTCTTAGCAAAGATGTTGCTTCCAGATTGATAAACTCCCTCCCTACACGTTTTTTTTCAGACCACTTTAAGCACTGGGGAAAAGGGTACCTCAGACTCTAAACATGAAGAATAATTAACTGTTTTTTGTTGACCTGCAGATTGTGTGGTCTCATGTCCACCCACACTCTTATTGCAAATTAAAAAGATGTTAGCATCTTTATTGGGGAAGTTTCTATGGACCTGTAAAATCACGATTTAAAAATTGTTCTCCCTAAATGTGAACTGGGGAATGGGTTTGTATTTTCAAGTCAAGTCCCAAATAGTCAGTTTCACAGAATTCTCACTTCCTTATTCCCATCTCCTCATAGATTCTGCAGTCTCATTCTGTAGAAATAGCTCAAACATTTACCATCCTGGTCTCCCTTTGTCTCATAAGAATGTGTTTTTCTGTTGCTCTCTTCCCCGAAGCGCACTTTTGGTCCATGCAGAAAAAAATATGTTCTGATTTGTTACTTTGATTAATAATTTTGGTATTTTGTGTATAGTTTGTGAGAAACATAACAGCCTGTAAATGACAGTTGGAAATCACTTACTGTTTTCCAGACATCCTATCAAAACCAAGATTTATCAGGCAGAATACAGACGTCTTTTCTTGGGAACACTTAAGATGAATTTATTTTTCAACTATTCAGTTAGTAAGTTGTCTTACATTATGACTACTGTATTTTTAGCACCTCTCTGTTTACAATGAGGAAATGGAAATATTCTCTTTCTTACACAATTAAATGGAGATGATGTTTCTAAATTTACTGATGTTTAAAGCAGCTATTACCACTTCAAGAAGTTTACAGTTGCCTTCATTTAAAACATATTAAATGTATGTTAACGAAAACATGCTTACTGCTTATACAACAGCATTTTTAAAATGTTTTCACCATGTTATGCAAACTAGAAAACAAGTTAAACTGATGGATTGAGACAAAAGCTATGAGCTGAGGTGTGTCTGGATTTGACAGAAGCAGACATCTGGCTTTGTTTTTCTTTAAAAGGAACTTGCTTTTTTAAAAAATATTTTAAGGGTTGTTTTTTTTTGGGGGGGGGTGGGTTTTTTTAAAAAAACGTCTTCACTGCTTTATTTGCAGCTCCCACTTCTCTGCATAGTGCAGCGGGGGAGAAATTCCTTTCTAGGGGCCGGCCCAGCAACAGAGCATCCGTACACAGCTAAGCCATTTCCACAAGCCGCTGGATTGTCTCCTAATCACAAAAATTTACACTGAGCAACCAAATACCAGGAGAGGAACAGAGAGTAACCCAATCTGTTACTCCCCTCAACACACAGCTATTGCCCTTTTACTTCTGAGGGACCCAAACCCTGCCATGGTCCCTTGGCTTCCCACCCACCAGGTATGTCAGTGGAGTGGGGCCATCCCCAGAACCTGGCACCCTTCTTGACTGCAGGACTCCTGAAACCTCCAGCTGTTGCAAAACTGCACTCGGCCTGGACGCTCTTATTTCTCTAGGGAGCAAACTACCTTCTCCCTTCATCGTGGCAACAGGTTGTGCGCTAAAGGGCCACAGCTGCTCTTGTCCAGGTGAAAAAGATCACCTGTTGCTGTTGTAGAGTCTATTGAGCTTGATACAGGAAATACCGGGTGAAATTTTATGGTCTGTATTATGCAGGAGGTTGGACTTGATGATCACTGGAGTCCTTCTAGCTCTGAAAGCTATGACTCCAAGAGTGAGACATCCCAAATGCCATATAATATATGGGATGTCACAGAATGATACAGTCTGGGATATCTTCAGTGACAATGGAAGTAGCAAGAGGATTTCACAAGGAGGAAAAAACGATTTAGGAGAGAGGAATGAAAGCTTGTGTGTGCTGAATATCCCCCATAGCCTGGTTAGTGGGGATATTCCGCACAAAAATTCCTGCTTATCACAGTTTATATTAGCTCAGCAGCTCACTGTTAAGATATTTGTAGCCATGCAGTAGCAGCAGAATATGCCACCATTCTTCTGCATCATGATTCTGTTGCAAATCCCTAGTCTTTTTAGAATGCTTGCTAAATGAACCCCCATGCTTAATGGTCATGGACATCTCTCAGAGTGGCAGTGGAGAACCAGAACGGTTTTAAAGGGAGAAGCTTGAATTTCCAAAGAGAACTTAAGGATTTCAAATAATTGTTTTGAGTATTGGTACTAGATTATAGTGGTGGGATTCACCAAACAAGGGCAGCATCTTCATTGGCCCTTGTCTACACTGCAGCAAGAGGATTAGAAATATACTGAAGGATGAGATTCTTCTGACTACAAGAGCTGGGACTTTTAAAAAAAGAAGAAAAAAGGGGAAAAATAGAAATCAGAAGACTTGCAATAAAATTGTGCATGAACAACAAACACAGGGTCTATATTTGTGACTCTTTTCCTAAGGGACCTTGTTTTCTCAGTATATTTTCCTGAACTCTCACAGCTGTAATATCTCAAATAAACCCCAGAGAATGTGTCAGCCAGTGTTAACAGGGAAGTGAGGAGGATAAAGATTCCTTTGCGACTTAAATCATTATGATAGAGTGTTAGCAAATTACTGAAAGCTTCTGATAAATAATGTGCTCGGTAGCAAAAAGTGTATACTAAAGCATATCCCCAGAAGTGTGGTTACACAAGGTTTTTAAGTCAGTGTCTGCCTATGGTGCTTGAATGTGTCGATTGGATTTGGTAATTGTTTATGCCGGTGATGTGAGGTTTACAGTAATCTACCAAAAAAATGTGTATACATGTGGAAAAGATGCTGGAGTGGACACAGTCAAAGGGTCAAGCTTAACTGTGTTAAGAAAATGATTGTTAGGAAAATGTAACTTAGAATGTTGTAGTATGATTTTAAAATAGCCTTAGACTTATAATCTTACTCCCTGTATATGTACTATTGACCCCTAATTTAACATGCATTTAAAACTTGCATTCACCCTGTCACAGCTGTACAGGCGTCATAGTGTCTGAGTACCCCTAAGTGTTTTGAACCTCCTGCTTACCAGACAGGTAAATGAAATAGATTAATACCAACAATGGATGTAATAGCCATTAAGTGTTCCCACCTGTGTAAGTGGATTGAAAGTCCCCTTCCCTTATCAACACAGGGGTATAAAATATCTTCACACATGTATTGAGGGGAGCCAGTTGTTTGGGTGATAACCCCTCTGACTCCTTATTGCTTGCAATAAACCTTGTTTTTCCAGAAGTCTACTGAGTTATGCCTGTCCTTTGAGGTATATTGGACTGAACTCCAAAGGAAATAAGCAGTTTTTGCAACTACTGGGAAGCCTACAAAGTGTTGCTGATGAAGGGAACAAGGTGGGGAGAAAAAAAGAAAATGAACAGTTGTCTGTGCTCTGTTTCCATCCAGGAAACAGTCATGCTGATTCAGCTCTGCAGCAAGCATAGGGGTTAAGTGTGCCTGGTAGGTACTGCCCAGTGCTTGGGACCTTGCCATCCTAATGGGAGCTCCAAGAGGGATTCTATCTCAGGGGAGTAATTGGCCAGGTTTGAGGAAGGGATGTAACTTGCTGTCTTTCAAGGGTTACAATATCTTATTTTCTCTCCCACTCCAAACCTAACTGTTGGGTGTGGGAGGAGTGGGAAAGGGTGAAGTGGAGTAGAATGGATGCTCTATAACTGATCAATGCGTTTTCTGCCCTGTTACACTCGACATCTGAAAGGATGTGACGCTACCTTCCAATCAGCAGCAGCAAGTGGAAGAACCCTCAAGGTTCTGGGGCCTCCCAACCCGCTGAGGGGCAGAACCCAAGAAGTCGGGTTGTATGTAGAAGGAGAAGACCTGTGGTCTGAAATGAGTTGTGGGATTTTTTTTTTTAATGGGGAACTAATAGTGCTAGGTAGAGGACTAATCTATATAGACGAGAAAAAGGAAGCAATTAAACAAATTGGTTGCTCAGGATAACTTTTTCCAGGGAATTGCAGAGGTTTCAAATGTTCAGCTGCACAGGATGTTGTGGTCCGAGCAGGACATTTTAAAATGATAATTTAAATAAAATGCTTAAATGTCTGAGAACCATCCAGCTATGCACATAGTTAGACTATCTAGCTGGGTGATCACATCATTATCATGCTCTTTCTCTTTCGCACTTCTTGCCTCTTGTTTGTTACTCACTTATTGTTTATTTTGATTTGGACTGTAAGCTCTTTAGGGCATGGCACATACCTATCTGTATGGCACTGAACACAACGGGGCCCAGCAGCTGATTGAGGCCTTTCAGTACTACCATACTGTAAATAGTACTTCTACTTACTCTAAATAAAGAATAAGCATTGCTTATTTCCCCTGTTAAAAAAACAAAGACTTGAAATTTACCAGAATTATTTGTAGGTTATAATGCCACAAAGTAAAACAGAAAAATAGGTTCCGATTAATTTTTCCCCAGCTAAATTGATTGAAGCTAAATAAACATTAATCTTACAACTGTTTTGGGAAAATAAGGATACTTGGAGAGCAGACTAGTATTAGAAACAATAAGCAAAAGAGTTTGTACTGAAAAAGCAGAAAAAAAGCCAAAGAGAGGGGCTATTATTTCCTTGTTTTCACCACTGTTTCAGAATTCTACTTCTCTCTCCATCAAGCCTCACTCCTGCAGCTCCCTGCTCAGCCCCAACCACTTTCACCTGGATCCTCCCAGGGAGTTCCATTCCCCTGAACCTGAAACCCAACAAGTCCTTGTGCACCCAGATCCTCTGCTGCACCTGGATTTACTGGTGACACCAAGATTGCCCCACACCTAGATCCCCCCACATTAAGCCTCTCTACACTTGGATCTTGCCAGGCTGAGCCTGCATGCCCCACACCTGGGGCATTTTCTGAATCTTTTTTGTTGTCTGTATTGTTACAGACATACTTGATGATGAGTATTTTGAAATAAATTACCATAATAATTGAAAATGGTGTGATTGTGTTATATTGACAAATAAAATATGCAGAATTTTGCTGAATTTTAAAATATTGTGGGCAGAATTTTTAATTTTTAGGTGCAGAATTCCCTTGGGAGTAACATTTGTAATCTTTGTAACCTTGGTGTTAATAAGTGGGTTCCCTCGTTTTGCCAAACTATACCTTTTGTGTGGATGTGCTTCAAAGTGATGGTGCAGTAAACTGCCAGCACAGATAGGAGATCTCCCTCTGTAGGGACTGAAAGGAGAATCAGGTCCTTGTTGTTTTACTGAAGCTCCAGAGAGGCACTTATTCCCCCAGTGGGTAATCTAGGGATAGCAGGGTGAAGGGGAGCAGAGGAAAATGTAAGTTGAACATCATGAAAAATTCCCTAGGAGTCAGGTCTAGTAAATAGTGGAACATTCGCTTGTGGGAAGTAGTGAAAGCCCTGCCAAGAGTATCAGTTAAAGTAGTTTGGACACAATATTATAGCTGTCCTCTAGGGAGTGATTCTCCGTTTGCTGGATGATATGGTGACCTGTAAGGTCTTTCTCCTCTGTCTTCTGATTCAACGCTTGTATATTTCATTTCCTGTTCCAGCAGATTTCAGGTATAAGATTATGTGTGTGGCCCAGGCAAACTCCTTACATGAAATTTTGAAGGCAATTAGCAGATGAGCTTTTTGTTTTGGCACCTCAATATGTTGCGGATTTCGCTATCTTCACATCTCTGATAAAGGCATGGGAGAGATATAGGAGGAAGAGAGTGAATGTGAAGGAAGCAGGCAGGCTGCTTCTCAGCAGTTCAGAGTATTTGGCTTGTGCAGGGGAGGTCTCCCACTCCACTGCTGAGATGAAAAAGCAAATTAGATACAATAAAAATGGTGCTTTAATTTTCCAATTCTTACATATTCAACCAAATTCTGCAGTGGCAATGCAAGGCACCCAGTTCAAAATGTAAGCAACAGACCTGGGTGCAATCCTGTTGCTGGTAATGAGATAAGCTGTAATCAATGGGCTGGAATTTTATATCCTTACTCATGCTGCAAAGTAACCAAGGCTGTGAGTGGTCCCACTGAACTAAATGGATATTTATGGAGTTAGGTACTACTTGACATAAGTAATGGTGGCAGACTCTGGCCTGCAGTGCTTAGCTATCAAAATTCTAATACTCAATCTCTTTGGGAGGCTAGAGCACTATTCCAATATTCCTGTATATATTTCCATTTTGCAATAGCTAAAATTACTTATACAACTGCATGTTTTATTTATTATATTTTTTCCCTTCTTTTTGTACCAGAGAGTATTGGATTTTATAAGCTATCAGATACCATGCAGGCATCCTAAATAGCATAAGATGAATCTGTGATCAGAGTGGAGTTTTCTACCTACTCAAGATATAGCCTGCTCAGGCACCATATGGAAACATTCAGCTGGTGTAACATGAGTAATCAGTTTCCTGATTCACTCCCTGCAGGCAGCAGAGAAAAAAATACAATTCAAAACTAAATTCAGAAAATTGCCTATTCTCTGGCTTTTGCAGCCTCATCCTGGATGGTGCCAAGTGTTAATAGGTGCTCTTTACTTTGCGGGATTAGGTATCTAGAGAGCAGTGTGACCAACCAAAATGGATGCAAGTTGGCAAATACCACTATATTTCTTAAATGCATATTGCTGAAATATATCATGGGACGAGGAAAACATCTAATCAAGTACAGTGCACCCCGGTATTTCTGACAAGCCCTTTCAAATACTGTGTTTGCTGCTGTACTTTTATTTTTTAACTCCTGGAGGATGGGTGAGCTCCAAGAAAAAGGGAGAAGGGCAAACATAGTACCGATCTTTAAAAGGGGGAACAGAGAGTCAACCTAACTTTGATACCTGGGAAGACATTGGAACAAATTGTTTAACTATCAGTTTGCAAGCCTCTGGAGGATTATAGAGTTATAGGGAATATCCAGAATGGATTTGTCAAGGACAAATTACGTGAAACCAACCTAGAATCAGAATATTAGGGTTGGAAGAGACTTCAGGAGGTCATCTAGTTCAACCCCCTGCTCAAAGCAGAACCAGCACCCACTAAATCATCCAAGCCAGGGCTTTGTCAAGCTGGACCTTAAAAACCTCTAAGGATGGAGATTCCACCACCTCTCTAGGCAGTGCTCCTACTAATACAGCCCAATATGCCATTGGCCATTTTGGCAACAAGGGCACATTGCTGACTCATATCCAACTTCTCATCCACTGTAATCCCCAGGTCCTTTTCTGCAGAATTGCTGCTTAGCCAGTTGGTCCCCAGCCTGTAGTGGCACATGGGATTCTTCCTTCCTACGTGCAGGACTCTGCACTTGTCCTTGTTGAACCTCATCAGATTTCTTTTGGCCCAATCCTACAATTTGTCTAGGTCACTCTGGATCCTATCCCTACCCTTCAGCATATCTACCTCTCCCCCCACCTTAGTGTCATCTGCGAACTTGCTGAGGGTGCAATTAATCCCATCCTCCAAATCATTGATAAAGATATTGAACAAAACTGGCCTGAGGACTAACTCCTGGGGCTCCGCTTGATACCAGCTGCCACCTAGACATCAAATCCGTTGAGCCCGACAATCTAGTCAGCTTTCTATCCACCTTATAGTCCATTCATCCAATCCATACTTTTTTAACTTGCTGGCAAGGATACTGTGGGAGACCGTATCAAAAGTTTTGCTAAAGTCAAGATACATCACATTCACCACTTTCCCCATATTCACAGAGCCAATTATGTCATCATGGAAGGCAATCAGGTTGGTGAGGCATGACTATATACTCACCAGCAACTCACATATACTCTCTCTATATATAACTCACTATATACTCTCTCTCTATATATATACTCTCTCTCTCTATATATATATAACTCACTATAACTCTCTCTATATATAACTCACTATATACTCACCAGCAACCACACACCATACAACAAAAACAATAACCCAGGAACCTACCCTTGCAACAAAGCCTGGGGCCAAATCTCTCAACATATCTATTCAAGTGACACCATCATAAGACCTAATCATGCCATCAAGGGCTCATTCACCTGCACATTTACCAATGTGATATATGCCATTATGTGCCAGCAATGTCCCTCAGCCATGTACATTGGCCAAACCAGAGAATCTCTACGCAAAAGAATAAATGGACACAAATCTGACATCAGGAATCACAACATTCAAAAACCAGTAAGAGAACATTTCAGTCTTTCTGGTCACTCAGTAACAGACTTAAAAGTGGCAATTCTTCAACAGAAAAACTTCAGAAACAGACTCCAATGAGAAATTGCTGAATTAGAATTCATTTGCAAACTGGATACCATTATTTATCCCCCGACTATTACTCACACCTTCCTGCCAACTGCTTGAAATGGGCCATCCTGATTATCACTACAAAAGTTTTTTTTTCTTCTGCTGTTAATAGCTCACTTTAATTGAGTAAGCTACTTAAAGTCGGTATGACAACTTCTACCTTTTCATGTTCTATGTATATGTATATATATCTTCCTACTGTATGTTCCACTCTATGCATCTGATTAAGTGGATTCTAGCCCACGAAAGCTTATGACAAATAAATCTCTAAAGTGCCACAAGTACTCCTCGTTCTTTTTGCAGATACAGATTAACACGGCTACTACTCTGAAAGCTGTGAATTGGGAGTAACTCCAGTGGCCACAATGTAAAACTAATGTAATGGAGTGGAGATACAGGCTTTCCACACAAATTAACTGCAAGTGTAATTAGCTGCTTACAAACCTAGATGACCTCACAAAGAAAGAGGCCAGGTGGAGCCTGGTCTCTGTTCAGACTCACTAATTCAGTCCTGCTGAGTGAAGCTTGGATTGATATCGAGAATAGGGTTTTTCCATCTGAAGTGCTTTGTTGATAATGATTGTACAGCCTCCATTCCATAGCTTCTATGGTAACTATGATATATGGAGAGACGGAAAGACCGGGGTTTATGGAAGCTAATATAAAGCTGAAGTTCTGCTCTTTTTCCTTCAGTCCAACTCACTTCACACACAAACTTTGTTTTAATGAGCTACAAGTAATGGGTATGGGAGAGTTGTAATGGTCTTTTAAATACTCATATCACTAATGCAAGTTCAGACACAGACAGTGGGAAAGGAAGAGGAAAAATAAAGGGCTTGAGTCTTTTCAAAGAGCAGTTTCCAGCTTTGATAAGAAGAATAAAAAGATACTCCAATAATATAACGTAAAAGCTGAATTGTTCTTAATGCCTTTGTTGCATGCTTTTGCATATTGTCTATCTGAGTAATTATTTTAAACTGCTTCATTCACTGGTTTCTCTTATACAACATTTTATAAAACCTCTCTGATTCTTTCAAGTTCAAATGCTTAGAAACAATGAGTCATTATATTCACAGCAGGAGAGGAAACATCTCATCCAATCTTAGGGAAAATGTAGGCTTTCTTTTGAATCCCAGTCCCTTCAACATCATCCTAAGTGTTTGTGCCTTTGATTGTTCAAAATAGACTTTCCTCTAATCTGAGAGGATAAGAAAATATTCTAGAAGCAGAACTTTCTTGCCAAATAGAAGGATTAAATTCACTACCACAAGATATCATGGAGGCCAAGAAGTCAACAGGATTCACAAGAAGAATTAGACAATGATATGGTTATTAAGAACATCCCAAACTTGAATTAAACAATAAAAAAAAGTATGCTGACTGCATGCCAACTAGTGATTATCTGGGGTTAGGAAGTAACTGCCCTTGTGGGCAGGTTATTCCATACATGTCCATAATGGAATTTGGGGGGGGGGAACCTCCCTCTCAATTTTATAGTACTGTGATGTACTGTACGAAGACAGGACATTGGATAAGACAGATGACTGAAGACTACCAGTAATTCCTATGATGTGACAATTTACTCCCAGAGGCTAAATTCCTTAGTGAGTTGCCAATTGTTTTCCTTAATATTTTTTCAATTTTTATAATAGTAATTTTATTACTACTATGAACTGTGTTACTGCACAGAAGTTCATATCTGACAAAGAACAAGTAATTTTGGAGCTGTGTTGCAATACAACCCCCTTAGAAGATTGTTGACCAAAAGGAGGCTAATGTTCCCTTTTCATCCACAACCAGTTTCCTGAATGTTCTGAATATTAGAAAACATACATTTTGAGTAAAGGGTTGTACTGCATATTGCTTTGCTTACTGATGTTTATCATGTTTACATTGACAAACATTTTAAATCAAATGTTATAACTTTTAGAGTCAATGACCACAGAACAAAACAGTGTAATAATGATAATAATGGTTTTGTTATGTCATTGTAGTAAAAGTTTTGACAGTCCAGTTCAAAGGCTAATAAATATGTATATATATGGGGATTGACTAATGTATACCATGTGCACCTATGTGAAGTGACATCTTGATTCTATTCCCCTGCTATGCTAATGAAGTGTGATCTTATGTAAATTATGTAGGCCTTGTCTACAGGAGGGAAATTGGCTGGCATAGTTATTCTGGAATACCTATTCCAAAGTGGAGTAGTTATTCTGGAATAAAGTCACTTTAAATCTGGAATAGGATGTCCACCCAGGGAATTATTCTGGAATAGTTATGATAGTGTTGTTTTTTTTGGAATTGCCAGTCAATTTTCCCTGTGTGCCTAAATTTTCCCATCTGCAAAATAGGGAGGATGGTAATACTTATGATTTGGTAAAATTCTTTATATACACATGTAACTGTACATATGTAAATGCTGTATAGTGAAAGACAAAGAGCTCCATTTATTTAGCTTATCAAAAAAAAAGGCTATGGGGCGACTTGATCACAGTCTGTAAATACCTACATTGGGAAAAAAAATTGATAATAGAGGGACATGCAATTTAGAAATGTATAACAAATTTAAACTAGAAATAAGATGCACATTTTCAGCATCTTTTGGGGTAATTAACCATTGGAACAATTTGCCAAAGGTTACAGTGGAGTCTCCATTACTGGAAATTTTTAAATCAAGATTGGACGTTTGTCTAAAAGAGATGCCCAAGTTAAAATAGTCAATTCAGGGAAGTACTGCTGCCTGTGTTGTATAGAAGGTGTGACTAAATGATCACAATAGTTCCTTCTGTCCTTGAAATCTACATGTAAAAAGCTCTTCCCATTGTCTGAACTGTGCTCCCATTGGAATCACCTTCAGTGGCAGCAGAGTTAAAATATTCAAGAATGCTAAGCAGTGGTCTGTATAAAAAGTGCTAAGTGTTATATGTCTGAGCTAGAAAATTCGTGAAATTGGAGCCCACATAAACGAAAGATAGGAGAAATTGTCTCTGAATGTGTCTGAGTGTTATATTTTGTATCATGTTCTATTTTTATATCACTTGAAAGGAGAGCAAGTCTGAAGAAAGAAACATCTTATCTCAGAGTGCAGCTTTAATGTAATGGTATAGTTAGAGTCCATAGTGTTTTTTCTAAAGCACAAACTGTAATATTTCACACTGACAGCAATGTCTGATAACTGTATTTTCCCAAAGATGTTGGACAGCAGCATGGGAGAAGAACCAAAGACCTCTCTTCTGAACTTTGATTTTTTCACTACAAAGTGAATGAGTGCTGCTGGTTCAGAGGGTCACAGTCTTTCAGTATGCTGAAAGTTCTCTTTTGTTTTTCAGAATGCCAGAGACACATTATCAGTCAAATACATGTTAGACAAAGCTATGCTTTCGTCATTCCATGGGCTTTTTAAATTTTAATGTAGTAGGGTGATAAAGTCTCAGACATGTCAGATAATACCTCTTGAGTCTTCCGTGCCACTACACCTTTGCTTTTATTTCTATGTCATTTAAAGGGAATAAGCACAATTCAAAAATATTATACTCAGAAGCCTGAAGTGAAGCTACCTAATTCACATAGGAGTTCTGCAGCTTTATAGCAAATCTACTGATTCGTTGTATTGGTCCGGCTACTTGACTTGTTCTCATATCAGATAAAAACTGAGTCCATGGTCATTTGTGGGCATAAAAGATTCCACGTAAAATTCAAAACATTGCTCCTCTGTTTTTACTGCATTCCAATTATATTCCAAGTTATTACATTCTGCCTACTTAAATTCCCCATTATTTCAGTTAGATATGGCATTCTCCTTCACATTCCTTCCTAAGACCTATTGATGCAGAACGGCTGGCACATTCCATCCTTAGAGGCACCTGAATGTCAGGGTGGTAGGAGAACTAATCCCTAAACTCTGTAAAGCACTTAGAATCCTATATGTGTAAATATGAAGTTATAATTTATTATTGCTGATGAGAAGAGGACCCTAAATGGTTCGTTTTCCAATAGATTTTCCTATGGAGCCCTCTTGTGGCTTTTCTGGATGTCTTCCTTTGTCACTAATCTTAATTTTGCCATGAAATACTGCTTGGCTTGCCACTTAGGACTTATAATACTCACAAATTCTCCAATTCTGGGTCTTTAGTTAGTGAGGAAACTCATGACACTCCTTCCTTCAAGCAAATAAATGAAATATAGTGGCATGGGGTACATGGCTTCTCACACATTTCTCTTTTAGCCAACTAGGGTTGGTGTATAGAAATCAGCTGAAAGGCACCAGTGAATGAAAGACCCCAACCCTCTTCTCTCTTCTGACTCAATATGTCTTTGAAAGAGTCTAAAAGAACCTCCCAAGACTTTTGATATATCAGTTTATTTCCCTCTCCCTGACAGCATGTGGAGATTCCCCCCATTTTCTCTCTCTCTCTCTCCTGCAAGGGACTGATCAGTCACCAACCTGATAACTCAGGAGGAGCAGACAGCATTTGCTTCAGAGCCTCTTGACACCATTCCTTAATCAGTAGGTGTGCTTTGACATGAAACTCTTGCCTATCAGAGGCTGAGCAAGGTGCCTCCATAGTGCCTTTCAGATCTGAGCTCCAAGAAACAAAGACAAGATACATGGATGGGAAATTAAGTCATACTGCTGTATGACTCTTGCTAGTGTGTAAAATCCATGTAATGCCTTGCATGACTGCATTGTGTTTGGGGGCTGTGTGTCTAGGGAGCCTCTTTGTCCCTCTACGTCTGTTCAGGAGTGAAGGAGGACACTTAAGTTTTAGAAGGGGGCTGACTGATATCACCAGAGGGGATGGGAGTGGATGGCTTGAGGCCAGGCTTTCTGGGCACATGCTATGGTAGATAACATAGTGCTGCAGAGCACAGTGATCCCACATGCCTCTGAGGCAACCTGCTTTGTGCCTTGATTGCTAGTGCTGTGTTTCAGCTTTCCCCTACGCTGGCACGCTCTTGGTGAACTTAGCCAGGATTTTGTTGTCTGTTAAAAAAAAAAAGTTGGATGGCTATGCATGTGACACTGAGCATGTGACAGCTCTACACCATCCCTACATGGCTGAGAAATGCAAGCTGCTCTAACAGGATGTGATTCATCATCCAATCAGGAATAAATCTTAGTATTGCACAAAGCGCCCAGCCACTTTGAAGATTAGAAAGCTTTAACTTACGGGAAACCAGTTTCCAGCTCATTGCATTTATAACCATGACTGGAAAATGTCTCACCACCAAATGGAAAGTCCATCTCAGTGATGCTTCAGGACCATTTCCTGAACGGCTTCCCAAAATGTCTGAAGGAAAACAGCCAGGATCAACTGATGGCTGTTGCTATGTAGTATGCTGAAGGCTGATATTTAACTATCAGTTCCCTGATTAATAAGGAGTGTGGATGTTCTGTGAGCAATAAATGTGTATATAGGTGAACCAGAGAAGTTTGGATCAAATAACATTTAAATGGTTCAAGTTAAATGTAAACAGTCATTGGTAGATGTGGGGCTTTGTGTCTTGACACTTATTCATTGGGTCAAAATGTCCAACACACATGCAGAAATCGAAAGCATAATCTAGTGAAGTGTGTGTGACAGGTTTATACATGTGCAGCTTACTTATGGTTAGGGACTACACAACACAGCTGTTCGTTGTTTTGTGTACTTTCCTCTTTGATGTATTACAGAGAATCACAGCTGGGGATCCCTTAGCTAAATTGTGTGGCTTACCCACTTGACAATATCCTTTACGATGTGTTTTAATGACTTTGTATCACTGAGAGTCCTAGTTCATACTAAGTAATACAGTTTTATCCTCCTCAGAGATTAACCATTTGTGTTCACAGCCCTGTTCTAAGATTCTTCTGGGTGTTATGTTTTATTTAAAATATTAACTGTACAAATATATTCATAATATAGACAACCCCAAGGCAGAATAGCTACAGAATGCTTCTTTAGCATCTGTGTAAGCCTTGGTTTGAGACACAATCCTTGTTGTGAATCTACAAGGAAGAAGTCAGCACAGGGGGAGATCTGCAGACCCATTGGGCTGTCATCACAGCCAGCTTCCTTCTAGTGGCCTGTCCCTGGATCTTTAGGAGATTATGTTAATTGGCCACTACACTCTCCATCTTTTACCTTCTTTGCAAGTTAGTAGGTGAGGCAACTAACTCACAGAATTTAATGCCTTCTATCCTGATCCTCCTATTTAGAGATGCTGAAATACGTTTGTACTAGGCCATGAGGACAGATGCTGAAGCTCTAACGGCAGCACAAACTAAGATTCAAAAGTATAACCTGATCAAAATGTTTCTTTTAGTATTAATACCAGATGGAAATGACAGGGAGAGTAACATTAGTCTAAATGTACAGCATGTCCTATAGTTTTAACTTTCATTCCCTTCAATTTGTGATGAGTAATGATGGAAGTATTTTGGGCTGAGTTTTTGGGTAGAATGAGAAATTGATAGTTTTAATCTGCAGAGGTAAGCAATTAACTCCTTCCAAGCCTGTGGATCCTGCTAGTGATTGTAAATATTATCTTATAGTCAGCATCATAACAGATTCTAGTTCCAACATCACATCCCTGGATATCACAACCATACCAAACAATAGAATCCTCCAAGGAATCTCTCATTTCTTCCTCTTGTTGTCAGTAGTGTCACATGCAGAATATATTTCCCTAAAATAAAACATGTGTACCTGTTTTTCCAGATAAAAGCCTTTCTGCATTTAGTACATATTTTAATGTGACCCTGTAGCCACGTGGCAACTCACCCTGCGGAACTTCCTGTTGGTCGGTTCAGGGAATTAGCTTTTCCTGCATCCAGGGCATCCTCCTCAGGCCATTGTCCCACTTGCTACAGGACCCATGTCCCTCCTGGACCCCAGTGCCCTCTTCCCTAGAGTGCTGCACCCCTGCAGTACCCCCACAGATCTCAGGGTCTCCACTCCCCAGGGAAACCCCACCCCCTATCCCCACCTTGCCACAGTCTAGGCAACTGCCAGTCACCACTTACCCCCATTCACTGGAGCAGACTGCAGTATAATTGCCACTCATCACCAGCAAGGAGGGTTGGCCTGCTGCCTACCCATGGGCTGCCCCCTGCAGCCCCAGTACCCCTTTTTGGACCATCTCCTAGGCCCTGCAGTCTGGGGGTTTCCAGGCCAGAGCTTCCCCAGCTCCTCTTGCCTCCCCACAGCCCTGCTCCACTCCAAGTACCCTGTCAAGCTCCCCAGCAGCCAGGCTTATCTGCCTCTGTAACCAGAGAAGACCATCTACAGGCCCTTGCCTCTGAGCCTTTTCATAAGGGCCTACTAGTCTGTTTGGGGTGTGGCCACCCAGCTGAGCCTATTTTCCCAATCAGCCTGGCAGCTTGCTTGCCCTAGCCTGGGCTGTTTTATGCCCTTCCAAACAGGAGTGGGTGGTCACCCTGCTACAGACCCATTGTTCCCATATCCAGACAAAGCAAATGTACTAATAGAACTGTAGCTTCTGTTTCTGAATGATCTTTGACCAAATACCCTGAACTCTGAGGGGTAAACCTGGAATCCTATCAAACTTCTCTTACCAGAATGGCTCACTCTCTTTCTCAGTGAGAAATTATTGGAAGTCTCCTGTAGGCTCCTCTTGCATTACTTCCCATAACTTCATTATTTGTGGTCAGAGACTTGGAAGGTCATTGTAACTTAAAAACTCATCTGGACGCCTGAAGATGGGATAACATGTTTTAATCTCTAACGGGAACTGAAGTAGGCTAACTCAGCATAAGGCTTTGTACTTGGCTGTTTAATTGCGTTTTCATCAAGGAGGACGCATGAGCCAGTAAATGGGGAGTGGAAGACCAAAGTTGTATCCCAATCCTCAGCTCTGAACTGAGTGGTCTCTTAAGCTCTCTGTGCCTTGTTACCTGTCTGTGAATTACGAGTAATGGAGTAGTTGTCTGTCCATCAATGTGAAGTGTTGAAATCTTCAGAAGAGAAGCACTGTCACAACCAAATATTAGAACAATTGATGTAAATGGATGAAATTTCAGTTGCAATTTGATATATAAACCTGTAAGCAACATGGCTAGTTACTTTATCTTATAAATGAGAGGGTTTCCTGCACTATTGCTTCATTCCTAAAACTGAGCAGCCACTGTCATCCATCATAATTGGATGCATCAGCCTTTATTAAAAAAACGAAACACTGAATCCACCTTTACAAACAGAGTATCTTGAAATCTTTCTTTGCCCAGCACTATTATTTTTCCTGGGTCGTAAGAGCCTTGTTCCTGTATAAAATGTCTTTCTTTAAATGTTATAAATACAGCTCTACCAGCAGTACATTTAAATTAATCTTTTTGTTCAAGTAATGGAAAAATAATGGGGTGTCAGCATTGATTTAAACCTGTCCCTAAGTGATTTCCATATGTTAACAGTGGAGAATTATAAATAAAATTACAAATGCATGAAAAGGAAAGAAAACCTGGTGCTTTTAACTATCAAGTCACATCCCTGTTTCCAACACATCTGAGTTTGAATCCTTCCTGGTCATTAACAGTTTCTGTTAGAACTAAGCTGTTCACAAACAGAGGGAGTTTCATTTTAATTAGCAACCGTAATTCCTGTTGTCCTATAACCAAAACACCTATTGTCATTGTAAAATATGGAATAACCTTAATCCAGAGATGGGTAAAACTCGGTGTTTTAACTTCACACAGATTAGAGGAAATAATCATATGCCAGCAATGTCCCTCTGTCATGTACCTGACCAATCCAAACAGTCTGTACGTAAAAGGATAAATGGACACAAGTCAGACATCGGGAATGATAACATACAAAAGCCAGTAGGAGAACACTTCATCTCCCTGGACATTCAATAACAGATTTAAAAGTAGCCATTCTTCAACAAAAAAACCCCTTCAAAAACAGACTTCAAAGAGAAACTGCAGAGCTTCAATTCATTTGCAAACTTAACACCATCAATTTGGGCTTAACTAGGGAATGGGAGTGGTTGGCTCACCACAAAAGCAATTTTCTCTTTCTTGGTATTGACTCCTCCTCATCAATTACTGGGAGTGGGCCACATCCACTCTGAGTGAATTGGCCTTCAACATTGGTTCTCCAGTTGTAAGGTAACTCCCTTCTCTTCATGTGCCAATATATATATTTATACCTATATCTGTAATTTTCACTCCATGCATCTGAAGAAGTGGGATTTTACCCACAAAAGCTTATTCCCAAATAAATCTGTTAGTCTTTAAGGTGCCACCGGATTCCTCATAATTCTTCTAGATTTATAAGAATGTCAGTAAAACAAAGGCTATTACAATAATGATTTCCCTTGGATTTACTGGAGCAAATTACTGTGGATGGGTAACTTTACTAGAGTTAAAGCAGCAAAGAATTTGGCCCATATGTATTTGCTTCCAGTGTTAAATTATGTGGAGTAATAACTCAGGAGTAGAAAGATGAGGATCTGCCTTCCCTGCCAAAAGAAATGTGTTTTTTACATGGAGATAGCTAGTTTAAGAAAGCTGTCTCAGGGTACGGCTACATGGGATAAAAGCCCTGTGGCATGGCTGCTGTTGGCTCAAGTCAGCTGACTTGGGCTTGGGGCTCAGAGTGTGGGGCTAAAAATTGCTGTGAGGATGTTTGGGCTCAGGCTTGAGTCTGAGCTCTGGGATGCTGTGAGGATGGAGAATCCCACAGCTGGGACTCCAGCTCAAGCCCAAATGTCTACACAGCAATTTTTCAGCCTCAGAGCCTGTACTGCCTGAGCTGACCCGAACCAGCCACAGGTTTTTAATCCCTGTGAGTCATAGCATCAAAATAAACAATAGTGCAGACAACGCACAGATAATCTTTACTTCAGCGTAGTTAGCTGACATAAACCCTGCATAAGGGTTCTAAGTACACTTCAACTAGCTACAGTGAGATGTGAATCTACACTGGGTTTGTGTCCATTAAGATTTTACATTGAGTCAACTATTTTGATGTAAAAACCACACCTTTTTTGCAGTAAAGCCATAGCCCTTTGAGACTTATTGGCTTTAATGAGTCTGATTATAGCTGAATGTGAGGTCTGGGCTATTTATGCAGCTGGTGTGTAGGAGGAGTTTGGTAAATTTACTAATATAGTAAACATGTGGCATTTCCCCGGTGTTATAATTTTCAAAATTTTATCATTAAAATATAATATTGTACACATTTTTGGGTCTGGCATATCAGCTATGCCAAATATTTACATAAGCATTAATCCTAAACAAATTTCAAATATCAACTGATCCATTGGAGAAGCAACATTTGTTTTATATTGTGCCACTGTAAAATATACTTCAGATGTTTTGAACCTAGAGAATATAAATGAAAAATATAGACCCTCTCCATAAACCTACCTACTTCAGTGGAAAAATTTTCATTTTTAAACCTTATAACTGCAGTTCTTCTAGCAGTATATTCAAGTTAAGGCTATGGTTCAGGTAATGGAACAATAATTAGCTTTTCTCCTTGATTTAAATTTGTCTCTTTTATGACTGTATGCAATCCTGATGCTTTTACCTATCATCATTCCTAACGTGTGACAGTTGGCAGGGCCGGCTCTAGCCAGCAGCAAACCAATCACATGCTTGGGGTGGCACATTTTCAGGAGTAGCATTCCGGCCAAATTTTTTTTTTTTTTTTTGCTTCGGGCGGCACAAGCCTAGAGTTGGCCCTGGCACCAGCAGCATGTTGTGCGCAGGGGGCGCCCAAGGGCTGCTGTGGTTTGCACTGCCAGACGCAGGGGAGCAGTGCCCACACCTTGTGGCTGGGCGGGGTGGGCTCCAAGCAGGGAACACTTGGGCTGGGGGCTGCCCCGCAGGGCGCATGGAACTGCCTGCAGTTGCCGCAGGGCGGCCGCTCCCCCCACCCTCGCACCACAGTCAGGGCTGGGCGATGCGGCCTGGGCTGTGCAAGGGCTGCAGCAGGGCGGCCTGAAACAGCAGCAGCGGGGCCATGGAGGGCTGGATGATGCCATGCGGAGCCCACGTCCCGCTCTTCAGGGCTCTTCTCCTTCTGGGGCTTCCCTGCCTTGGTTCCTCAGGCCCCTGCCGAAGTGGTCCCCTTGGCTCTGTCCTCCTGAGTCCTGGCTGGTCCTGGAGGTGGGAGACCCAGCTGCAGGGACCCTGGGCTGAGGCATGGCCCGGGAGCCCCACTGCTTACCTCGACCTTGCCAGCACCGGACTGGCTGGAGGTGAGGGGGGAGTGGGCAGAGTCAGCACTGATGGGGGAGAGCCCAGGGCTGGGGCAGCAGGGCGTGTGGATGGAGGAGAGGGAAGATTAAGCCCAGGTCTGGGTTGAGGGGAAGCCAAAATTTTTTTTGCTTGGGGCCATAGTTGGGGTGTAATAGTCACTCACAGGGTGTAATAGTGCTCTGAGGTGGTACCGTACTAAGAATCTTCTTTCTAGATGCCTGGCTGGTGCGTCTTGCTCACGTGCTCAGAGTCAAACTGATCACCAGATTTGGGGTCGGAAAGGAGCTTTCCCCCATGTCAGATTGATAGTGATCTTGGAGTTTGGGGTTTTTTTGCCTTCGTGTGTAGCATGGGGCTTGGATCACCTGCTAGAATCACAGGGTCACTCACATCTCATCAAATCAATTTTCTGCCTTTGCAGGGGACTTGGGCATTGGTGGTACTTCAGTCTCTTGTGTTCTCTGCCTATGGCTCACAACACTTTAGTCTTCTGAGTACTGAAATGCTTTGGTTTAACTGAAATCACAGGGCTTAGTGTAAGGGTATCTAGGGCAAACTCAGTGCTCTCTGATATACAGAAGGTCAGACTAGATGATCTCCTGGTCCCTTCTGGCCTTAAACTCTATGAAACTATAAATTACAAAAGTCAAAATGTTTTGACTATTATACTATGTGATGCCATATTATATATCATGGCAGGACATTCTGATATGACATAATAGAGTCAAAGCATTAATTGGTACTGTATTCAGCTTGCTCAGTTGGTTTTTTCAGTAGTTATTTGTAATTAGAGTTCTAACTGGCAATTAACACTTGTTTAGTAGTGGGTTTGGTAATTAGTAATGTCCAATTGTAATTGATATTATATACCAATATAAAATAAAATAAACTGTGTGAGAGTGTGTGTGTATAAAGAATGGACAGTTAGGAAGCCAGCCTCATACTGTAATGTTGCCAAGATGCTGGAGCTCTACTCTAACAGCCCTATTCTTGAGGAAAGTACCAAGGGGTCTATAATGAGAACAAAGACCTCCAGGCTTGTCACATCCAATATACAGAATAATTTAAAGCTCTTTCAACTGTTAATTACAGTTTCTTATGCATTGATCGACCTAGTGCTGCGAAATCAGAAAGCCAGCGTATTTCAAAGGAAATGTTTCTATTAAGGCTGTTTGAAAATTTTCCATCAAACCTGTTTCTTGATGGAAAATTTGTTTTTTGACAAAATGCATTTTTTTCATAGTAAGTGTTCTCTTTCTGTGGAAAATTTCAAATTTGAAAAATCAAATGGTCAAAAAACTCTTGGTTTTAGGCTGTAAACCTAAATCTTTTGATTGAAAAATGCTGCTGTGGTGCCTCATGGGAGCTGATGTTTGGTTACCTTATGTCTCCATTCTCCTCTGTGTGCCTGACTTCTCAGCCCAACTTTATCTCATCTGATGCATCTTGAGCATGTTACTCCCACAATGCACTGCCTCTTCACACCAAAACTGTGGTGCACCATGGGAGATGATCAGGCAGCCTGGTATATAAAGGAGAAAGGAAGCAAGAGGAACCTGACCTACAAATCTCACGAAACGTTGCAGCTGCTTTTACAAATTGAAGCCATTTTCCAACCAGATCTAGTTACTATATACAAAATAAATGAGTTTTTCCACATATCACAAATGGAAGGAAAAATAACTAGGTGTTTTGGACCAACAGAACATTCCAAACCGTTCTCAGCACTTGAATGGTATGTGTGGAGTTGGAGGAGGAAAAAAAATGTGCATCCATCTTTCTGAACAATGCATAACTAATTCTTGGAATACTGAAACACACACTTATTTAATAGTAGATATGGGGATTACCATTGACAGCTTAGACAAGAAGATTCATAGACAGTATTATTTAAGGTCATAAGAAGGTTGGGGCCTTCTATAATGAATGAGAATTCTTTTACTAGAACTGATGTGCTTTAGAAGCATAAACAGTAGATCTCCTTTCAACTTTTCCAATGAAACATTTTTCATTGGAAAATACTGATTTCTTAAAACTGATACTATTCATGGGACAGGTTCAATTTCCATAACTCTCCTGGTTTGAAAAATTCTGAAAAAAAAAGTTTTGAAATGATCAAAATGGCCTGTTTTGACAGTTTCAAAATGAAAAGTTTTGTTTTTGGGTTCAAAATGACTTTTCATGTTGAAAGAAAAAAAAGGCTAAAATAAGTTGAAATTAAAGTGAAGCCTTTCAAAATGATCAAAATAAAAGGTTTTGATTGACGCGATCCAATTTTTTTTGTGGGGGGGAGGAATTATTGTTTCATGAAAACTTCCAACATTTCACTTTTTGTTCATCTGGATTCAGGATGGCAATTTTTTTGCGAAATCTCAAGAACTCTCCTGGGATGGAGAAACCATTTCTGACCCATCTTTAATCAGCATGTTTATCGAGATAATGAATATAGCCTATATACCATGTGACCAATCACTAGTGATTGTAAATAATAAATAGCACGTAGTTATAGTGAATAGTTTACTAATAGATCACAAACCAGCCATTGTCTGACAATTATTCGTCCAAGCAAACTGGCAATACTTGTGAACAGTGACTACATTTACAGTCTTCAGTGCTGAGACTGTCTCATGCACATGTGCAGTTTTGGATAATGTGGACGTAATCCCATTTGGGTTCCCTAGGTGGTACCATAATACAAATGAAATAATAATAAAAAAGACATTGGGAAAGATTTTTGAATCGTGAACCCAAAATGGCCTAAATATGTCTGGTTTGGCAAATACTATTTGGTTAATTATAGACCCTGCAAACTGAAGACTGCCCTCAAAGCTTATTGGTTTCAACAGGAGTTGAGGACACTACACTACCCAGCAGGCATTCTAGCTTGCAGGACAGATCCCCTACTGTACAGTGCTCATATGAATCTCCCAAATCCAGTTCAATGCTGATGAAAATGAATTAAAACCCTGTGTGTTGCTTGTGCACTGATGGACTGTTTAACTAGCCATGTGAAAAAATACTCGATCCATGCCATGAAAACAAACAAAACCAGATTCACTGTACAAATCTTAAAAGTGACATTTAAGCAATTCTGATACAACTGTTCTGAGTGGGCTTTTAGTGTATTTTCTTTTCTCTGGTGATAGTTGAAACAAGGGAGATTTCTGTGTTATACAAATTCTTCAGAGCTGTCAGTGAGATTGTCCACAGAACACAACTGTCAGCTTTTTACATATTGTCTCCTTTATTATATAATCAGTCATTGTCCAAGCAATAAAGCTTTGGGCTGTGAACAACACAAGGAATGTTGTTGCTGAACTTAGCCACATATACACTAAGCTACTCCTAGGAAAACAAGGAATGAAAAAGGCACTTGGCCATATTCTTTCTTGGGTTAACTTTGCTGAAGTGACTGGAGTTTAACAGCGTCAGTGAAGTTACACCAGAGATGAATTTGGCTGATTCATTTTACATCCTGTCTGTTTTAACAAATACCTTCATCCTTGAATTTGAAAAGCTGCTCTCTGCCTGATACACTTAAAATTAGTTTTACTTTTAAAGGCAGTGGGCCATATCCTTGGGAGCCTTCTGGCCACTCTTTGCCTCTCCAGCTGCACATGGTAGCCATAAAACTGGCAGATCTGGCCATTTGATTCCTGCTGTCTGAAGGAATCCTTAGGTGGTATAGAGCAGTGGTTCTCAACCAGGGGTATGTGTACCCCTAGGGGTACGCGCAGGTCTTCCAGGGGGTACATCAACTCATCTAGATATTTGCCTAGTTTTACAACAGGCTACAGAAAAAGCACTAGCGAAGTCAGTATGAACTAGAATTTAATACTGATTTGTTTATACTGCTCTGTATACTACACACTGAAATGTAAGTACAATATTTATATTCCAATTGATTTATTTTATATTTATATGGTAAAAAGAGAAAGTAAGCAATTTTTCAGTACCAGTGTGCTGTGACACTTCTGTATTTTAACGTCTGATTTTGTAAGCAAGTAGTTCTTAAGTGAGGTGAAACTTGAGGGTAGGCAAGACAAATCAGACTCCTGAAAGGGGTACAGTAGTCCGGAAAGCTTGAGAGCCACTGGTATAGAGCTACAATAGTGATTTCTATAGCTAGTATGTGTGGGGCATGACCAAGTAAAAGGAGTGTGGTGTCTATTGCCCCAAAATCCCTGACTGCTGGAATGGCCCTTGAGGGATACTGACAGCTGGTGAAAAATACAACAGAGGCTGCTCTACTTTACAGTGAGGCGCAGTCTAGGGAGAGTCCAAGGTTCACCTTGACCAGCTAGGATGTGTTCAAATCCAGTTTGTTCTGTCTACACTAGAGTTTAAATCAAGTTCAAATGTGTTAGCTAACCTATTTGAAAATGCACCTTGTATCCAAAGGTTTGTCTACACAAGCGATTTTTAACCTTTACAGCTGTATTTTGTGCTTCTTTCGGCGGTGTGTAGTGTTCATACCCACATAGCATGGGTATAAATAGCAGTATAGTCTGTGAGGCACAGCTTCGGCAAATCGAGTACAGACACACCTGCAGTGGTAAGGTATATGCCCAAGTACATACGCTTCATGATTACCAAAGCTGTGCCTCCTCCCGATGCTGCTGTTTTTAGCAGTGTAGTGTCCTGTTGCCTTCCTGATGCTGGAGACTTTCCCCACTGCAGGGAAAGGTTCTGGCAAGGGAGAGGTGGCTTGGAAAAGCCTTCCCAGCTGCCTCACCCTGTCAAAGCCTTTCCCGGTCAGCCGCAGTGATAGGCTCCAGCACTGGGGAACTGCTGAAGCTTTTCCCTGGGGTCTCTCCCTGTGCTAGAGCCTTTCACAGTGTGGATGAAGAAGGCTTTGCACTACAGCATGTAGCTATTGTAAAGGCACTGGTGTGTAATGTAGTAATTAACTTGAGGACATTAATACTTTGGTAAAGGCTAGTCTGTGTATTTCCCAAATGTTTGATCCAGGCTAATATCTGTTAGAAATGTTTGATCACTATCAAGACTAATCTTTAGAAAAGAGTTAGATAGCTCCAGTTAATAAGCATTCACTTATCTCAAAGTAAAAAAAATTGCTAATGTGGACAAGCCCTCAGTGGTCATCGGGTCCCCAGCTTGAAGGAGAACAGAGATAACGTAAAGCCATATTGTGTTCCATGATGTACTAAGCACAACTTGGACAAACCTCAGCACTTGAACCTATTGGTTTTAAACTACAAAAACTACATTTCTCTAGTTTAAAAGTCCAACAAAACTCCATAAACAAAGGAATTCTCAGTTAAAGAAAAACTCCTTCCATTGTGCTATGGATAAAAACTTGCGTTATCAAAGGGCCTCTACCCAAACAGGACCGGCGCAAGGTATTTTGCCACCCTAGGCAGTAACTATTTTTCCGCCCGAGGTGGCAAGCATAGGAGGGGGCACCAGCAGCCGAAGAGCACTGTCCTAGTGTCCGCCGAATTGCTGCCGACAACGAGTCGGCTTGTTGAGCTGCCGCCAAATTGTTGGCGGCCATTCAGCGGCAGCTCAACACGCCACACTGATTTCGGCGGCAATTTGGCGGATGCTGTTCGGTGGACAACCCGTTGAGCTGCTGCCGAATTGCCGCCAAGACACACATGCAATTTGGGTAATTGTACAGACAATACTATCAGTGTACACTCACAACAGACCCTCGACAGAAACATGGGTATTTACACATCTTAAAACCTGCAGGTATACAAGTATTAGGTGTAAATCAATGGCCCAACCCTGCAAACTCTTGTTTGCTCACATGGGAAGTCTAAATGATTCCAATGGGAGTATGGCATGAGCGAGGATTGCTCATGTGAATAAGGTTTTGTTAGCTAATCTAGCCCAATGCATTATAGTGCTTACAGTATGATATGTAAAATCATCCAGTGGCTGAATAATGTGTATCTAATTCTTGCAATATCAAAACAGATTCGTTTATTTAAAAGTAAACATGGGTTTAACACTGTCAGTTTAGACATAAACCACAGGGCAATATTGTTTAAGGAGGTCAGACTGGAAACATGTAGTTCCCACTAGCTCTGAGTGAAAGGTGGGATTTCAGCTAAAAGTTCTTGCTTCTGAAGAGTGAAATCAGATCCTTTTGGAAAACTCCAGCAATCATTATTAATTACAGTGCCACTAAAAGGCACCTCTAGAATATCATTATCCATGATGTTGTTTGCAACATTGACACATACAGTGTCCTTTCAAAAATACTGACCATAATATATTTACAAGAACTTGTCACCTTCTGTTGAGACCCAAAGAGTAATTTATAACACAATATTAAACATGACTTGAGGATCTATTGTTCTACTTAAACAAACACTTATGTGCCAGAATATTTTGTGCTTAGATTCACTGAACAAACTGGTAAAAGCAATAGCATTTGCCACAATTATGTTGCTGATTATTTTCTGAACAAACATAGTTTGTGCATGATTTTAGATTTGTACAGCTTAATTATGTTTGTTCATAAAATAGTTAGCTTGATTTCCTCTGTGCTGAATTGCAAATAAAATTCTACATTTTTCATTAACGTGTTTCAGGGAACAAACAAATCAGCAAACCAAAGTTAGAACACTTTCTTTCTACTCCCTGGTGCTTTGAGACACGTTTATCTGGTGATGGTATAAACCATCAATGCCTTGGCATTAGCGCTCCACTCTATCTAGTTGTAAACTTTAAATAATATTTTCTGTACTGTGCAACTAACATGAAAACCATAATTCCTAATACAAAATGAGAGCTTATTTAGGATGGTGCACGCTTTCAAAGTATGCTCACCTGTTTTAGCTGTGAAGAGTTCCTGATACCGAAAAGACAAATACTGCCATTTGCTTTCAGTGACCAGGACTGGGAAAATACTTTCCAAGCCATCCCACCCGGGATCAGATGCATATCATTTTATGGCACGTTAGGAAAAGAAAGGTGAGGGGTATGTGTGTAAAGATCACTCCCCCTGCTTCTAGACTGTTAGGCATGTGTCAGCTATCTTCAGCGGGCACATTAGCTGGGATTCTATATAAACTGCAATCAGCATTATTAATTTTGGAACCCTGCTCTCATTCTCACCTGTCCACATTCCTCCCAGCCCTTCCTGCCCTACAGGGATCTGATCCCTGCCCCACCAAGGGCTTGCTGCCTATGGATCTCAAGATGGCCAGGGCACTGTTTGTCACTATTCAGTGTGTCCCAAAGTCCTGTCACCTAAGCACTCTCTGGTTTACATTTCGTTCCACCTCTCCTAGTGTTCCCTCGCTCCTGCAACTCTGGGACAGAAGCCGCCTGTGCCTGTAGGGTGGGAACTGCACTGAGACTCCCAATAATAACATTCCCAGAAAACAGGGGTGGCAGGTTTGTAGAAATTTTGGTGGTTCCCAGAACACCCCCGCACCCCAATTCTGTCTCCACCGCAGGACTAGGGCGGAGGGTTGGGGTGCGGGAAGTGAGAAATCTGGCTGGGGGTGCGGATTCTGGGATGGGGCAGAGCTGGGACAGGTCTGGGAATGAATTTGGGGGGCAGGCAGCCCTCTCCCTGCTGGTTGCAGTGAGCTCTGGGAGAGGGGCCCTCTCTCCCCCCAGCAGGGCATTCACTCCCAGCACTGTCACTGCACATGCTTTTAGGGTCCTTCTCAGGTCCAGGAAGCCCCCTCGCCTCCCCTGTGGTGGGTGCCGGGGTGGGAGGCTGCCATCACATGAGTGCCTCCTCCCCTGCTGCTGTCCCTCACTGTAGCCTCACTGGGGGTGAGGGATGGAGCTGCCCCTTGCCCGGTGTGGGGCAGGAGTGGTGACTGCGGGCACGGAGAGCCCTGCGTTGGTGCAGGGTCCCACTGGAAAAGGGAAGGGTCTGAGATGGGAGGGCAGGATAAGGGTAGCCTGTCCTGACACTAGTGAATGGGCGGCACTAAGACCCTGCACCGCAGTTGATGCCGGGAGCCGGCAGAGCAGAGGCAGCTTGGAGCTATCGGGGGAGAGGTGCAGGGGCAGCAAGTGGGGGCCGGGGGACACTGGAGGGAGGCACCTGGGGGCAGCAGGCAGGGGAGAGACACGGCCGGCCCTAGGCACGGTGCCCGTATAGCTCGCTGCCCCTGCCAGAAAGGAGGAAAGGCTCGGGGAGGGGGCGAGATTAAAACACTCACGGACCACAAGGAAGAAGTTCTTTGGCCTTGGATAATCCCTGTTCTAGGGCTCGGAGGGGAAACTTTCCAGCTCCGCAGCGCTGTAAGGACCACAAGCGTCCTGAGACTTGACAGGAGCCCAGACAGACGCAGGCAGGCAGGGCAGTGGGGCGCAAAGGGTGGAGCAGGAGAGGAGAAGGGGTGCACCGAGGCTGGGATGGGGCCCGGGCACACAGAGGCTGGGACTGTCTGGAGTAACAGAAGGTGGGATGGGACCCCGGTGCACTGGGACTGGGGATGTAGAGGCTGGGATGGGACCCTGGCGCACAGGGGCTGGGACTGTCTGGGGGCATAGAGGCTGGGACGGACCGGAGCGCACTTGTTGCTGTTCCTCCTCTTTTGATTTCTCAGGCAGGGTCCAGCATCTGGGCAGGCAGCGAGGGGGCTTTGCTGGGCAGGGGCAGGCAGTGGCTCTGGCTCGCTTTCTCAATGTGTGTGTGCCCAGGGGCAGCTACTGCGCCCAGTCCCCGAGATCCCTGTCGTGCTGTCAGGAACCGTGCGCAGCTGCAGCCAGGGGCTCGCCTCACCTCTCTGGAGAAGAAAGTTTCCCGTGTGCAGCAGAGGTACGTGCCCAGCTGGTTCCTGGGGTCTGTGCCGGTTCTTGTCCCTGCTCAAGGAAGGGCTGGCTCTGCCTGTCTTTAACTCCGGCGAAGCTGCGCCCTGCTGCACTCTCTGTCTTTGCAAAGGAAGCTGGAATATCAGTGTGCGTCTCCAGACACTCCCACGCTCGAGGGCTCAGCTCGCTGGGATTTTCCTCCCCCTCCTCAGTTAAATGCCCATCCCTATGGGAACAATGTCTTGTCTTCCTCTTCTCACAGCGGATGATCTAATTATCTCTCTCCCACTTCCAATAGGTGGTAAGATGCACTCACAGGCTGTAAGGCAAGTCTGGACCTGGTTTACATGTGGGCTGCACACCCCCATTGTGAGTGCTCCGAACCTCTGAGAATCAGTCCAGAACTAGAGCTGGTCGGGAAATGTGAATGTATTGGGGAGGGGAAGGAAATGGTTTTAAAAAGTGTTTTTTAATAATTTCCTGCAAAAAAGTTTTATTTTTGCACAAAAGACTAATTTTTTTTCACAGTTTTTGAAAACATTTTTAGATAAATAACAACTCACTTTCAGAACATTTTTTTTTGAAACCCCCAAACTGAAAATTTTATTTAAGAAAAAAAAAGGATTTGGGTTTCTGTTTTTTCTGTTGAACGAACAAACCCCAGAAAATGTAAATCAAAATTTAAAAAAACATTTTGGTCAAAAAGCCTTACTTGCCAAGGCCACTAAAAGCAAGTTTAAAAATATTTCCATATAAGCACTGCAAATATATTTCATTTTGAAGAGCAAACATAAAACAACTCACAGACCTGAGTCAAAGCCAAGCAGTTTGTGCTTGAATTAGGATGAATAAAACAAAAGTGCTTTAGAGAGAGTGCGAGAGCACCAGTGCGTAACTGTGTTTGTTTATTTGAAAAATAAGATGATTTTACACTTCCATAGAATCTCTCTCCCGATGATCTTAAAGTGCATTGAAACATCAATTTAATACCTATGAAGATATGATTCCCATTTTACAGAATGGGAAACTGTGATGCAGAAAGATTAAATGATTTGTCTTAGGTAACACAGGAAGTCTGTGGAACAGCCAGACATAAGACCTGACCTCCTGTCTCCAGATGCAGTGCTATAGTGGCAAGATTATGTTTCTACTTGCTATGAATAAATATGTGTATGTATAAATGGTGGAAGATATGAGAGTGTTTGTGTGTGCTCATCCTGGGAGACAGTTTGCTCAAAAATATTTGAGATTCCTTGGGTTTATCATAACATGTATTATATTATTAATGCACATTTTATACAAATTGCAATATTTCATAATTTGCACTTGTGCAGAGCATCTGTTTTATGTTAAACATATAAACAGTTGTTAGAATTAAAAGATGTTATATTGTAAGGGAGAGTAAATAATTTTTCTGTTTTCTTCCCAGTGGTCTGTTTAAAATCACATTTGACTTTTTCATCCTCTTTCCAATTCTTTCCTGTTCAAAATTGTACTACAAAAAGATACACTTAAACCCTGTTGGTAGATTGTGAAACAACTTCTTCTAGGTATTTTTCATCTAAATTACACAGAACTGATAGAACAAGGCTTTCTCATCCAGCCTAAGTTACACAAACCCAGTATTCATCAACATATATGTGCCACAGGATAACTATAATGAAACAATTTCCCACAGGCTAAATCCAGAACTAAGTCAGCCAAATACAAGGGAAATTAATAGTAATCCTTATTTGGTGTAGGAACAGCCAATGCTCCTTTTTATGGCTGGTCAGTATGCAGTAGCAATAACACTGCAGGGTGTGGTGGAACTGAAAATATCAGTGTCAGAAAGACCGGATTCTGTCAGGTGTACAGTACATGCTATAAACCTGTTTTCTGTGCACTCGTTAAGGATACGTCTTTGCTATTGAAAATAATTCAGAATATTCAATTACAATTAAGTAACTGTACAGTTCTTTAAGAAAGTGGAGAGGTTGTTCTTTTTCTTTTTTGTTTTTTAATAATTCTGACCATTTGGGACATTTATGCTCAAGTACCTGATCAGCTAAATCTCACTTATAAGTTACTATTCAACCATCTGTTTTAGAAGTTCTTTTTGTGGGATAGATAATATAGCCATCATGCCATCCATAAGGTCTACAGGAAAATTGATACTTTAACAAAGACTGCTGCACAGATAATTAGAGTTCAACTCATTCTTCTGCCTGATTAGAGTTCAGTGCTTCATTGTGTGCTTGGTATGCTCACCCACTACTCAATTAATACTGTGTTAAGCTTCACACCTGTAGCAATTTCATTTTCAGTCCACTCTACTGTGGCTTTTAACCTCCTAATTCACTCACACATAAGTTCAATGTTTGAGACACATCTTCTTCTTGAAATACTTAGATAATTTGCTGGGAGAAAATTAGCAATCAGTACTGTTGGTAACGTCCACTAATATACCCACTAGCAACATTTCCCTGTGGGTATCCTAGAAGATTGACAGATCAATTGGTATTTCTTGCTGAGAACTCATTCCATACAAACACATACTCCTGAAAACAAAGTTACATGGAAAGCAAATGTCGGAAGCATTGTCTCTCAAAAAAGGCTTAGGATGGTAAAGGTATCTGGTCCAAAGAGTACTTAAGTGCCTTCCTGTGAGTGTCTGGTGCCAAATGGTACTGGAGGTAGGATGCTGGCTTAATTAGACCATTGAATTGATGAGATTGTTATTATTATTACTTATGTATAGTGCCTCGAGAGGTCAGCAGAGATTGGAGCCCTGATGTAAGAGACAGTCATACAGCAAGTCAGGTCTTGAAACCTGGGCCACAGGAGTCTTAGGCACAGGCACATGCTCACCTGTAATCTGCTAACAATTACTAGGATAGACGCTGAACCCCAGTACAGGACCTAGTGGACAGAGCCACAGGTTCTGAGTCAAAGTTAGGTTGCATCAGTATACCATGAGGTCAGAGGAAAGAGACAAACTGGAGATCAGAATGAGAAGTCAGACACTAGCAGTCAAGCCAGGCTCGATGCCAGGAAGTCAAACCAGGGGAGAGGTTGGCAGACCGGCCATAAATTTAAATAGGCATTCAGCTTTAGACTAGATAATGACTCCAGATGGGATCTGTGTGATTCTTGTGCAATTTCACTTAACAGGATTTCATGCAAGTATTTTCTGGGTGGTTTTGTTTTGATGGTGGTTGTTTTCAGACTACCAAGGGTTAGAACCTACTTCCCTGAGTTTCTTTGGAGCTTTAGGGTCAAAATCAAATTCTGTCAATACTTCTAAGTATAATTGATAGACAGAATGCTTGTGGTCCTGATTGATCCACAGCTTCTATATAAACCCAACACAGGAGCACCTAGTGATCCGGGCCCTCTCTCCCAACTAAACTTCAGAATTTAGTTTCATTTCACTAAGCATCTGAGAATATAAATGAACCCCCACAACCCTTTGGGCCAAATTCCCCACTGTCATATACAAGTGCAATTCCACAAATCAATGAAGTTGTATTAACACTGTGTTAACCTTATCTGCCTATGATTCTACCTTACTTACTCCTATCCATCACACATTGATTAATTATACATGACTATAACAATAAATCTCTCTTAAAGGATTACCTGAAATAATTGGCTACAACTGAATCTGGCTCCTTGAATCTGCAAGCTATGATTGGGAAATATTTCAACACTCAGCACTACACACAGTACAGTCGTAGCTACAATATTGCACTATTTTGTCAGTCAGTTCTGCTGAGCCAGAAACACAAAAACACTAAATATTTATTTTGAAAGATTTGATTCAAATTTGGTTCTAAAAATGAGGTTCTCTCTTTCCTGAACTATTTCTTGCATCTTTACCTTAATCTAGTAATTTATGCAAGCATATAGGGACAGATGTTCCAGTGTGGCTCTGGACTGCCAGGGGAATCTGGTCCTAAAGCCTGTGTAACCAGACCTGGGAGGATCACTCATTAAAAAGGGACTACTTAGAACTCCAAAAGTGGCTGCAGTACCACTTTTTCTCCCTGCTATCTGCACAGTAGCAGAGACAGGGTGTGGCTGGGACTTCCCTGTGCCACCGCATTCGCTAACTACAGAATATGCCCTTTGGTATGGTTGTCGCTTGGCAAAGGAATATTCCGGCACTGAACAACATTTTCAAGCTGACACTTCAACAAGCAACCATACAGCCACAGCAACAAGATAGTTAAGTAGAACAACAAAAACAAAACAAAAAAACCTACATTGTACCACCAAGAAGCAGCAACCTTCCAATCCAGCACTGCATGTGCAACACGATGATACTGCTGAGACTTCAGCATCATGAATGAGTTGGAATTTGCAAAAGTACTACCGAAGGATTAAATTTAAATTTTTCTTGAAACGATTTTAATGGGAGATTGAAATGTGATTGGATTTTATGGTATTAACAGTGTCTCCTGTTCAATGTCAATTTATTTAGGTTGTACCCCTGGAGAGGAGACACAAGTTAATCTTGGTAAACAGAGAGATATTGTGGGAAATTATTTAAATTTCATTTTCCTGTCTCAAAACAACTCCTTGAATGACTTCTTTTAAGTAACTGAGTTAAATATTTTCTGCATTTCCGTTGGACTTATTTAAGGTAATTTGTTTCTGCCTATTTATAAAGTGCTAGGTTATACATGATAAACCAAATAGGATTCACTGACCTTTAAAAGAAAAATCTTTTGCCCGTCTATAAGATGCTTTAGTTATCTATGGTACAGTGAGACGGGACTCACTGCTGATTTTGGAGATAATATACAGTACTTCAGTCTTAACTTACCAAGAGAAGAGCACTGCTCCCAGGATAGATGCATTCTCAAAGGTGCAATCTCTCTTGAAAGCTCTCCACAGAGAGATATACAGAAGAGATTGTGACTGAATTAATCATTGTGTATAGCTTTTTTTTAAACAAAAATATTATTTAATTTCTTTTTTTTAGTAATAAAATAGTCACAGTGAACTACTGTGAGCATTCTGCTTGCCTTTAATTATGGTGTTCCCCTAAGGTCTGGCAATAACCGTGTGTGACTAAAATAATGGGGATTGCATTCCTGATCTGGCATTGAGAGGCAATCATTAACATTTGTCCCTCAATTTCTTGTTTCTCTCGACTATACATTTTTAGTAATTTGGAGAATAAAATTACTCTGGGCTCAATGCCTTAAAACACTCCTTTCGACTCTACAACATGTTTAAGTGCTTTCCTGATTTGGGGAGTTTCCGTGAACTGGGGCTAAGACTGGTATTTGGTCCTGCTACTGAATTTATATTTTCCCTTGCTTATTCTGAAACACATAGAATCATGGTTTATTTCCCAGATATTTAAAGTAATCCATTACAAATATTCTGCAAAAATTTAGAGTTAAAACAATTTGTATTGTGATGGGGTGTAACCCCACACTGGGTCAGAAAGGCAGTGGATCAGTCAGCCCTACCTCACCACACCTGCGCTTGGTAGGAAGCCTGGAGTAAGGAGTGAAAAGGGTTGAACCCAGGTCAGCTGGAGACTGGCCAGGAAGGAGAGCAGATCTCTGGCCCTCCCTCAGAGAGAGGAGCTGGGCAGGAATTGTGGTGCTGACTTGTATTGCTGGTGTTTAGAGCCATCCTGAAGAGAGGTATGTCTGCAAAAAGGAGACCAACACAGTTGGGAAGGCAAGTGGGAGGCAGTGAATCTGCACAGGATTCATGGAGATGGTGGAGAGCAGGAAGACTCTGGCTGAGCCAGGGTTGCTCTGCGTGAGGAGTAGAGATAACTGACCTGCAGCAGAACCAGCTGGGTGGCAGAAACTGCTAAAAAGCTCTTCAGTGAGCCTATGAAAGAGGCTTAGAGAGGGAGGTGTTGATATACAGTGAACCTGGCAAGGTGCTGTGGTAAAGGCCTAAGACAGGGCGGGGTAGGAAGTGGTCCAGGGAGACAGCAAGGGATCTGTGTAGTGAGGCCTTGACCGCTTATTCAACGGTTCCTGGACCAGAATGCAGAAAAGAGGGAGGGCTTGGATTCCCTTACCAGTCCACTGAGGATGATGGAGATGGAACTCCCGCAAGGGATATGAACTGTTGAAATCCCTGATGCCAATGGTAAGGACTAGCGAGCCTGAAAGCAGACCAAAGGCCAAATGTGGTTGATGGAGTATTGGATTTTTTTATTTTTGGCATTAGGGTGACCAGATGTCCGAATTTTATAGGCACAGTCCTGATTTTTGGGTCCTTTTCTTATATAGGCTCCTGTTACCCACCATCCTCTGTCCCGATTTTTCACATTTGCTGTCTGGTCACCCTAGCTGGCATACTCTAGAAGGGGTTGGAACTACATGTCACTCAGCCAGAGGGTCAAAGTGCAGCCTACCGCATGTCCAAAGTGACTATCAGCAGAGTACTTAAAAAGAAGCAAGTCTGGTATGCCATGCTCAGCCAAATGGGAACATGCCAGCCAGCGAATCACACTTATACAGATATAAATTGTGAGGCTATGGGTACATCTTCCACTGTTCAAATGGGAGAAGTTCTTTAAAGGCAGTTTCAAATAGCCATGTGGTGGGCTTCTGAAGAGACCTGTGAGCAGAGCAATGTTTCAGAATGAACCAGGATATCTGAAACTTATACCATTTTGTTTCCCAGAATGGGTTAATGTTGTGTGTCCAAGTAATTAGTGCCCAGGACAACCAGCCTGACTGGTCCAGTGTACTGAACTGCCAGATCTACTTCTGAGATAATAGGAACTTGCAAAGGGGCTTGTGGAGCTGAGTTGTAAAGGAGCCTGCCGGCAGGCTCAAACATCTCGGGGAGGAGCCTGAGGCCTGCTCTGAAGCTCCTGATTTAGTATAGTGATGCCAACTTCCCCCATGATTTTGTTTGGGGTGGGGGGAAGTGACAGGATTTTAGCTGGGGGTGCATCCCAATCTGTGATGATGTGAGAAACTCCGCCCCTCTGGGGAAATCCCCATCTGTCTGTCTGCCTGCCTGCCAGGGAAGAGCAACCAGTCAGAGCTGCTGTAGGAAGAGTTCCCTCCCCTTTTCCCTCCTCTGTAGCCTGAAGTCATTTTGGCAGGCAGGGAAGGGATCAGCAGAAAGTTCAGCAGCTGAGAGTAACTATGTTCTTTCCTTCCTCTTTGCTCCTGAGAGCAATGGGACAGCTCCTCCACTCCCCTGCACAGAACCTGGCCTGGGAATGGGTAGAGAGGGTGAAAGGGGGAGAGGGGACCCCACTGCAGCCCTGCCAAGCCTGGGTGGGCTGGTGAAAGAATGCCAGAGGTCAGCTGAACTTATGGGGCTTGAGGGAGACACATAGAAATGCTGGGTGTCCCAAGTGATGTGGGGACCTAGAAGACAGGACTGATTTGGAAGTTGGGGGGCCAGAAATAATTGCTGGGCAGGGGATGGGCAGATGTTGGGGTGAGAGCTCCTGTGCCAGGGGCCATTTGCCTGTAAATATGGTGTGATCCTGGCTCCATTTGTTACCTCACTTTTTCTGAGAGCCCTGCAGATCTTTTCCAAACCGACAATCTGACAGGCTGTACTAGGCCTGGAGTCCTCCTGCTGGAGGCCTTGTGGTTCTACCACACCCTGCCTCAGAAAAGAGCAGGAGAGTCCTCCAAGCTGCCCAGAGTGGCTGCACGGGACACAGCCAGTCAGAAAGTGGCTGCAGGGAAGCAGTCAATCAGGGCCAACCAGGTGCATATAAAAGCAGCTGCAGGACTCTGAGTTCAGTCTGCATGTAGGGATCAGGGAAGAAAGGAAGGTGTTCCTGCTTGGTTGTTGGGACTCAAAGAAGATAAGGGCTATGGGGAAGTGGCCCAGGGAAACATAGTTAGTTAAAGAGATGTGGCATATGGGTGCTACGTATAGCGTCCCTAGATTGGGACCCAGAGTAGTGGGTGGGCTTGGTTCCCTTCCAAACAGTCACTGGGGAAGTGTCTATGCCCTGAGCAATAGAGTTTAAACTGGACCAGAGAAGTGCTATATCTGGAACTGGGTTTCTCCTAAAATGGGACAGAACAGAGACTGGCTCAGTGGTAGAGCTGGGGTCCATGAACTGAGTTCACGAGGAATGGCTCAGCTGGGGAGCTGGGGTCCCTGAGGACTCAAGGGATGGACTAGCACCCCAGGGAGGAAGCCAAGGCCTGCCCCCCAGACCTCCTTTCTCCTCCCAAATTCCCTTCTAGAGTTGGTGGGGGGGTTCTGGGTACTACCAACATTTCTACAAACCTGCTATTCCTACATGTGTACTATTTGATGCATCCCTTAACAATTGCATCATATCGTCAGTCTTCACAGCTTGTGATGAGCCTTGTTTTCTCAGTGAATGTCTAGAGATGACACTAGTGTTGGCATGACAACTACTGCATATGTGAGAAGAGTATTCACAGCGGGGGAACAAAGGCCAGACATACAAAAATCAGGTAAAAATCAAATTGTAGCTTCTATAGGTTGTTTGATGGATAAAATATTAATCAAATTAAAACAATGACTTTTTGCCATAGTTATGGTTATCTGTGCCTCTGTCCCTTTTCAAGTCTTTCAAGATATGTTTTTTTTATCCCTGTGCAGACATAACCATCCCAGGTCAGCTAACTTGGTCACCCAGGGCTTGGGCTCTGGGGCTTAAAAATTGCTGAATAGTTGTTCGGGCTCTGGGACCCTGCCAATGTGGAGGGTCCCAGAGCTTGGGCTCCAGTCCAAACTTGTACATCTACACAGCAATGTTTAGGCTCGCAGGGCTCAAGCTGCAGGACTGAGTCAAGTGACCTGAGCCAGCCCTGGTTGTGCTGCAGGGCTTTTATCCCTGTGTAAACATATCCTCAGTGTTCCCTCCTTGGGTCTTGGGCTCAGCCCTAGTTGCTTCAGGGTAGAATTTCACAATTCTCTTAGTCTTTAAGTGGGACAAGGGTCAAACTACCGTCATGTATACTAATCACATCTGTGTGTGCTTCCTTCGGGAACCTTTTGACTAGCAGCCTTCTTAAAATAAAGTATTATTTTGCTTAGCAGTTGGATGAAGAATTTTTAAATAACCTGTGTTCAGGTCAATCTTCCCTGAAGTACCACCATTCCATACTAGTGAACTAGATAGGATTAGCTTCACCAGATACCCACATGACTTCTTGAGTCTGAGGCCATGTTTACACAGGGAAACACAGGAAAGTGAAGATTAATTAACTCAAGGTGTGATGTTAATGCATCCAAGTTAAAACATGTTATACCTCTAAGTTCAAACATGTCCCAGTGTGGACAAGCCCTGAGTCTCTCTCTCCCCTCTGCACTCCTGAGAATGTCTTTTAAAACTCTGCTAGGTTTCTTTGTTCTCCAGTGCCTTGTCTTCACTAGGAAAAAGATGATCTTACCTCACATTAGCTAACTTGTGGTAACTAACTCAAGGTAAAATACTAGGGAAGACAAAACCTTTTGTAGTTTTAACATGAATTAGCGGGTGAAGGTAAGCCCTAGGCTCCCCCATAGTGAACCTGCTAACACATTTTAAATTATGAATAGCCTTGTCCTCACTAGGATTTTACCTCAAGTTAGTTAACTTGAATTATGAATGCCTCTTATTTTCCATAGTGAATATAAGGCCCAGAGGTTTCAAGAAGTGGTGAGGCTTGCCTACCCAGGTCAAACTACTCTAGCCCCCGAGCACAGTCTATATAATTAATCAGAGGTAATTGTTCTGACATTGTCTCTTAGCAACTTTTAAATGGAAGCTGCTACGCAACCATTGTGAACTCTCTCTGCCTTCTGGCCTGTGGGATGAACTTAATCAGAAATATTTGTGCAGAAAATGGTGCCCGTAATAGGGCAAGCTACAGTACAATTCAAGAGCATCCCTATAATTGTCAGTTTTCATGTGTGATAATGAGATCCATGTGATCATGGAATCTAATTTCATTGAGATAGGATGCTAAATGAAAATAGCTAAAAATAGACCACATTAAGTCATTGGGACACTGTTCTGCCATGAGATATTTTGTCACGATGAATTTTTTTCCATTTTGCATGTCTGTTCTTGGATTTTAGAGTTCTACCACATAACACAGGTAGAATGAAGCTACATGATTTTTGCACTACAAAATGATATTATCTTGGTTAACAATAGCAAATGCAAAATGAGCCAATTTAAAAAGCGAGATTGATGGTGAAGTTTTCTTGAAAATAGTCATCCACTTTCTGAGTGAGTAAAAGCAATGTTATTTCCGAGCAATGACTTCAATGTATCTGCTCCAAAGTCAAAGAAGTGTTCCTGTTTCAAATGCTGCAGGCTTGAAAAAGTTTTGGAAAAGTGCAGAAAAATATCCAGCTGCATTTTGAGGTTAACCACAGTTCATGTTGCAAAAGCAACTTTCTCTCTCTTCTCTGCTGAATCCAGAAATTTTCTGTATATAGCCACTTGTACTTTTCATAATGGTGCTGCAATTTACTTTGTTGACATTTTATTTTACATTAGTGAAAACAAATGTGCAGTATAATCATCCCATTATGATGCAGAAATCTCTTCCTATTTATATCTTGTCTTTCAAAGTGTATTGGGGAAAACAGTGATCTGATAGGCAACAATTGGTAATAGAATAGAACTTTCAAATAACATTGCTACAGGAAATGCTCTCCTTACAGGTTCAAGCTGCATGTGAATTGTGTAATGGAATGAGAAACATTTGTGTGTTACGGAAAAAATTCTCCTGTAAGGCTGGGTTGATCTGTCTGAGAGCTTGTATGTAATTTCTCCTTACTTTAACTAAAAACCCTTCTTGTTCATTGGTGCATCAAATTAACACGATTTATCATTAGATTTTAATTTCTCTGCAAGAAGCATCTTCTCCAGAAGGTAATGGCATGGCTTTCAAAAGGGTTGAGCCTTCAGCATCTCCCAGTGAAGTCCAGGATAATTATTAGGTGATAAACTTTTTTTCTGAAAACAGCTCAAGTACCTAAATATGGATTGGGGAGCCAAAATTTGGGCACCTAATTTCTCAAGTATTGGCTCTGATTTCTATCAGTTTTTTTCTCAAACAAACAATACCCCACCTTCTTTATAGGCAGAAAAGAAGAATGAAATAATGAGTAAAAGGCTGGGGAAGATTCTATGTTTAATGGTCAGAATGAGGGTTAGGAGACAGGAAACAAGTTTTATTTGTAGCTGTACCATGACCCAATATTTGAGCATTGTAAACTCACTTAGTGGTTTGGTGTTTCACTTTCCCCATTGGCAAAACTGAGATATTTATGTTTCCAAAGAGTTCTGAGAACCTCAGCAGAAAGTGAAGCTCACTGTAGTCAACAGGAATTGTTCCATTTATTTCAGTGAGCTTTGGATCAGGCCCTAAATAAAGAAGATCTGTTATTAGGTCTTTGTAGAAGCAGAAGAGCCAGAATTTCTAAAGGGAAACACTGTTCACCCAAGATTTCTAGCCTAGTTTTGGACTGAAAAGGTTCAGGTAGTTCGAATAAAGATCCAGATATTTTGGTGCTTATCCAAGTCAAAGCTAAACTCCAAATCGTTAATTTTTCCCATTACTGCTAATAGGATGGTGCTTTGCCCATCACTAATAAGGTGTTTTTGATGCATTGCATTGCATACTTTTAATTATTCCTTGTTCAGAAACGGCTTTCTTTTCCCAAGAGCAAAAGCACAAGGGTGAATCAGTTAAAATGTGGCACTCTGACCGTAGCAATTACAGTTCTAAAATGTGATAAAAGGGAAACTGGAGAACAGATGTATGAAGTTGTTATGGCAACTGATTAGCATTGGTGTGTCTCAAACTGAAAACAGTATGATGAGCAAACAAAAGAAGCCTAATTCCCTGGCTAATTAGGGACCTGTCAAGAATGGTTACTCTCAAATGTATTTACCCTCCTCCCCATTTCTGAAATCTGCACTGACTTTTAAATATCTTCCCTGATAGTGATAAAATATTACCTGATTGAAAAAGAGAACTGAAACTGATTAACTTCCTAGCTCTTCTGTAAGGTAGCTCACAACAGTGTGAGTTTGGTGCTCTGATCACACAGGCCATCCTGCCCCTATGCTCACTCTTACAGTTCTCTTCATGTCAGACAATGGGGAACCAAAATGCTTGAGAATCCTACTCTCCAAGTTCTTCACTGTGCAAGATTCTTGTTCATTTTACTCACTGGCAGTTCTCAAGAGCAAAACTAGCAGGAAGTGTGGCAGGATGGTGAGATATATTCTGGCAAAGCACATGTTGCACTGGGTTTGCTTTTGTTGAATCACTAAATAGCTCAGGAACTATGATTTTAATCTACCACAGATGCATTTTGCATGGCTGATTATATCTCCTTTGCCCCATATTAGGAAGTGTTTAATTTTCCCTTAAAATTAGATTAAAGTAAATGATTAGTAGTATCAATCTTGACAGCATCCTCTTAAATATTACCAAAATAGAGTCCCATCCTGCAATGTTTACTTGAGTCTGTAATACAGGGATCGGCAACCTTTGGCACACGGCCCACCAGGATAAACCCCCTGGCGGGCTGGGCCGATTTGTTTACCTGTTGCATCCAAAGATTCGGCCGATCACAGCTACTACTGGCTACAGTTCACCACTCCAGGCCAATGGGGGCTTCAGGAAGCGGGGGCCAGCACATCCCTCAGCCCGCACCGTTTTCCGCAACCCCCTTTGGCCTGGAGCAGTGAACCGCAGCCAGCGGGAGCTACAATTGGCCATAACTGTGGATGTGACAGGTAAACAAACTATCCTGTCACATCAAGGGGCTTGTTCTGGTGGGCCACATGCCAAAGGTTGCCAATACCTGCTGTAATACTTGCTCATGTAAATGGTCCCACTACACTCTATATCTATCTGGGTATTTACCTTATGCTTATCATGGTGATAGCTGAGAGCACAACAAAATGTACATAAATCCAAATGTAAGGCCCGCTGTAGACTTGAATTCTGTCTTCTCCGCCTATTTCTGGGATCAAGTCAATGGGGCTACTCATGAGTAAGCATTGCAAGACTGGAACTGGAACTCTCAACAACTAGACAAAATAAAATAAAGAATGCATTCACAAAAGTGAATATTGTTCTAGTGAAACTACAGGATGGACACCCTTGGAGAGTGAAGGCTGATCTTTAGCCATAGAAAAGGGGTGCCGAGAGAAAGGCTCTGCAGCTGCACCTACTCAGTATTCCTGACAGCATAATGAGTCAGCTCAGCTGCATGGACAGCCCCGTCTAACAGCCCTGCCAGACTGCTGAAAAAGCCAGCAGGCTGGTTCTTAAGCTCAGCAGCAATAGCTTGCTGGCTGCTCAGTGTACACACCTGCCTCACTCTAAGTCATGCACCCAGCTCTGTTCCTGCCTTCCCTGACTCAGGTAATCCGGTTCTGCCCTTCAGCTCTGATCCCTGGCTCTGACTCTGCTTTGACGTTGGGTTCTGGCATTTAGACTCTGACCACTTGGCATGACTGTTGACGATCTGATCCCCTTATCAAGGGACCAGAACAAGAATACAAGTTTTGCTCAGGCTGTCCTGACACCTGTGGGTTTCAAACACTGTTTTATAAAGAGCATTTCTGGGAATGAAGAAGGCATTGCAATCTCTATGACCTACTCAGACTTCCAAGGCTACCAAGTGGTATTGCCTGAAATAGTAGTTTTGGTTTCCTTCATTTTAATGTATAATACTGAATTGATTTGGGCATATAACCTCAGCACTAAATTGGTAATTTCAGAATTATATACTGTAAATCTTGGACCTGCACATCATTCATGCTTTTATTTTTGGGTGGGAAAGGGATTTTGTATTAAAGAAAACAAAGATCACATTCTCAATGTTACATTAAAAGCTTTCCTTTGAAAAGAAAATGGAACGTAGAGGGCTTGATTTCCACTTACACAGAGTTTGTCATGGAATTGCCCTTTTTGAAAAGGTTCTTTCTTCCCATGTGGAGTACAGCGTTCCTCCTTTCCACTTCCATACTAGAAAATTTTATGTTACAGTAGAATGTGTCATACTGTCTAGAGTGTCTCAACCATGAGTGCCTACCTCAGGGAAGATTGTCAGAAATAGAGTAGACACCTCAAACTGGTGATGCGGTTGAGAATTTTAGATTTCACCACTCCAGTAGCAAATGTGAACTGCTGGATCATTATAACAGTTTTAGCATGGAGTCATAGACAATCCCCTTAGGCTCACCAGTTTACCTGGCCACCCAAACAAACTGGACTTAGTGATAAATGGTTATTTACACACAGATTACATCGCCTTCAGGTTGTTTCTAGTGCAAGAGACCAGTCACTTACCCTAGCTCACGTGGTACCCTAGATCTTACACCAAAGACAATGCATGTAGCCAGTTCTGTAATAAAGTATCTAAAGGTTTATTAACTAGGAAAAAGGAATAAATTACTTACAGGTTAAAAAAAAAAGCAAACACACATGCACAAATGAGTTACCATCTGAATCCTAAGAATGACAGAATTGTAGTGATCTGTCAATTCAAAGTGTCTTTGAGGAATGACCCAAGAGACAACCCATGGGGGTGTCTGGCCCTTCATGTGGAAAATTTTTCTGTGGCTTTGTTTTATTACCTTCATTTTTCTTTCAAGCCCCAAGGAAAAGCTTCCGTGCACATTGCCTTTTCCGGGCATTAGAGGGCCATTAAGCAATCCTTTTGTATTGTGGTGATCCTTGATGACCCATATGATTTTGATAGCCCTTCTGGATGGGTGGGGGAGGGGGATGAATCTCATGCCTGAGTTCACAAGTTCAGAGCAGACTGTGACAGGTTGAATCACAGAAAACCCTTTGGGAACTGTCAACTGGTGTGCTAAGACTACTTCTAACTGATTTTCCCTGCCAGTTTGGGACTCTAGAACCTTGCCAGTTTGAGCCAGACACACTAGACTGTTACAAACCCAGACCCAGGTCTGAACCACGTCCCCCCAACAGCTGTAGGCTTAACTGAAAACAACTTAAGAAGTGTTTCTGTCTCTGACATTCAGATGCAAAGCTACCAATGGGGTCCAAACACCAAATAAATCCATTTTACCCTGTATAAAGCTTATACAGGGTAAACTCATAAATTGTTCACCCTCTGTAACACTGATAGAGAGAGATGCACAACTGTTTGCCCCCCCCCGAAGTATTAATACATATTCTCGGTTAATTAATAAGTAAAAAGTGATTTTATTAATTACAAAAAGTAGAATTTAAAGTAAATTACCAAACAAAATAAAATAAAGCATGTAAATCTAATACAGTAAGAAAGTGATTACAGATGAAATCTCACCCTCAGATGTTCCAATAAGCTTCGTTTACAGACTAGCCTCCTTCTAGTCAATCCAGCAATCACTCACACCCCCATGGTTACTGTCTTTATTCCAGTTTCCTTCAGGTATCTTTTTGGGGGTGGAGAGGCTCTCTCTTGAGCCAGCTGAAGACAAAATGGAGGGATTTCTAGGGGCTTAAATAGACTTCCTCTTGTGGGTGGACACCCTTCCCTCCCCCTGTGTAGAATCCCAGCTACAAGATGGAGTTTTGGAGTCACACGAGCAAGTCACATGTCAATGCATGACTCAAACTTTATAGATGGCAGCCATTGTTCACATGCTACCTTGAATGTCCCCAGGTAGATTTCTTATGTGGCTTGGCATCTTCCATTGTCCATTAAGTGTTTCTTGATTGGGCACTTAACTTGCAAATTCCTTTCTAAAGAAGCTGACCAAATACCTTACAGAGGGCTTGGCTAAACTGGCACTTTATACCGCAATAAAGTCTCCCAGAGCGCTCTACCTTACTACCCATCCACACTGAAAAGGCACGTAGAGCGCTCTGACTCTCTGGCTAGACCACTCCTGGTACTCCTCCTTGCAAGAGGATTAACAGCTGTTGCGTATTGGGTGAGATGATGCAGCTTCAGTGTAAATGGGTATTAACCATACTGCGTTCTGAGTGACCTCTGCGAACACCCCCTAATCTCCTTAAGTCAAGTGGCCTTTCTTCCCTTTGTTTTGAACTCGGCTGGAGGAATGCAGAAGTACTTTTTCAGAGTTTATCTGCAATGGTGCAAAGCAAACGTTTACCAAGTGAGAAGCAGGGAAGAGGGGGATCTGAGCTTACAAGATAGCATGCTGACACACTCTCAGCACTCCAAAAATCCGCTGTCTCTCCACATACACACAACACACTCTACCCAACCCCATTCCCTTGAAAAGCACGTTGCAGACACTTGAATGCTGGGATAGCTGCCCATAATGCATCACTCCCAGTCCTGAAAATATGGCCATGCCAGTGCGGTTGCAAGAGTCACTGTGGATACACTAGAGTGCTTTCCCTGGAGCACTCTCCAAAGGTGGGTTTAACCCGAAGCGCTCTACAGCTGCAAGTGTAGCCAAGCCCTAAGGCTACTTAAAATCAAACAAGTACACAGCCCATATTCATAACTTCTAATACAAAAATGATACATGCATACAAATAGGATGAATATATTTAGTAGATCATAACCTTTGCAGAGAGATGTTACAGGGTATATGTAGCATAAAACATATTCCAGTTATGTCATATTTACATTCATAAGCATATTTCCATAAAGCATTATGGGGTACAATGTCACACAGACATTTACAAAGTTATAAAGCAATGCATGCATATTTCCTTAAAACACAGACTACAGACATTACAAGAGATTAATGCATGTAGCAATTTTCAAGAATTCCACAGACTCTAAAGACTAAATACATTTTTGAAGGCCAATACCTATTTTGAGCAAAACTAACATATAGGTGACCTGGTCTGGTCTCTAGCTATGAAACTGTCAGCTCTTAGCTAATGCCTGCAGCATGGGCAAGAGCTGGCATCCAGCTGGCCAGTGTCATAGTATGTCTTTCTTCCAGAAGCAGAGTTGAGGTTTCTTTTACATAATGCAGAATGATATCAAGCAACTCAGTAGAGGAAACATCTCCTAACAAACAATGTGGTGGTCTGTCCTTGGCCAGTGCACCCTGGCTGTATAATTGTGGCTGTACTTTTGAGTTGTGTTGCACAGAACCTATCTGAATGTACACTTAACAACCACTATGCTTCATATCAAAGATGCAATGTAAAATAACCTTTACAGTTTCTGTATGTTTTACACATGCATTTAGTAAACTGCAGTGCATTGGTTGGTCACTGGGAAAGATTGCTGGTGGGAGTAAGATGGTTTTCTGCAGCTTTCAAAGTAAACACTCAAGTGATGATCTTTGACAAAGTCTTCACAGTCCAAGCTATCAGTTTGGCTGTTGTGACTAGTACAGACTTTACACCATCTCTTCATAACAGTTTTGAAAGCTGCATGGAGATAGCAGCTGGATCATGCAATTTCACTAAAACTGTTTCAAAGTTCCTCCCCTTCCTCTGAGATAGAAGCAAAAGTACCCACATTTTAATTTGTCAGGGAAGTTCATCAGTGCTCATAAAACTGAAGGTCAAACAGCACTGGCTGGGAGCCCCGCAGAGTCCAGGGAGCTAGTGCTTTCTAAGCTGCTCTCATGCAGCTATACCAGTGATCATCAGTCCTGATCTGCAATAACTCTTCTATTCAGATCCTGAGCTTTTCTTTGGCCATACTTTCTACAAGCAAAACTCATGATTTCAAGGAGAAGCATGTATGGGTAAAGAGTTCAGGATTTGGTTGTCACTATATGGAAAACACTGAAAAGCAGAGTAAATCTTCCCTCAGTACCTACATATAAGTTCTTCTATACTTCCATTTGGTTTGTGGAAAGAAAAATACAGTAATAGCATTCTATGGGTTAAAGAGAGAGAGAGAGAGGAGGACTTAAACCTATCTCAAAAGTGTATTGTCAAAATGGAAACAGGGCCAAAAAGCTGGTGTGAAGAGAAAATAAAAAGCTTTAATCTCCTGGCTTTGAAAGGATTGTAACTGCAATGAATCCAATATGTAGAGAGGTGTCTCAAGGGATTTGGCTGAACTGAGCAAAATGGAAATTCCTGTTCCCTTCCAGCCTGAAGTCACTGTCACAATAAGCAACCATCACACAATTGGCAGCCTTTATTCTGTTTCTGAAGTCAGCAGCACAACTGTACAAAGAGCAGGAGGAAAATAAGAATAGCACGATAAAGCAACAAATTGAACAAGAAGAGCTGGCTGGAATTGGCTACAGACCTTTTGTAATAAAATGGAGGGCTGGTGAGAAGATTTCCATTGTGACAGATTATCAGGTGCACAGATGAAAGTTCTTGGAGCAGAGTTACTTATAAGATCTAAGATCAGAATTGATATGAGAAGTGAAGGATAAGAAGGGGACCCGCAGATTCTTCTGCTTCATGAAAGGGAGAATATCACAAGAATTTATCTTAAGGAGAAAAGGTAGATAATGGAGGGTCTTGGCCTATAAAGAGGACTTCAAGCTTTGGCTAGATTTAGTATCAGATGTTTTGTGTAGCCATTTTATGACATCAGCTAGGTGGTGTGAAATGCCTAGCCACTGTCCTGATGCTAACACACAGATATTTAATCCCTCTGTGCACAGTTTTCCTATTGATGCCAATCTGTGAGGGCACCAGTTATGACGTTAGTGGGAGAGAATCTATCAATTTGGTGTTTGTGTCCAATAGGTCCATGAAGGTCCCAGACTCTTTGGCCGTGTTTCCAGAAGCCCCTCTGATGTCTGTACACAACTGCTAAGAAGGTGAGCTCTGCAGTGTGCAGGGGGATGCACAGGCTCCGAGCTTCCCAAGTCCTTGCAGATCAGAACTACAGCAGCTCCATTGTGGTTTTGCCCTTCTATGGCACTGAAGGAAAACAGATAGCTAGAACTCCATTTTTAATGTCTCTGGATACTTTGTTAGAGGGAACACTCACTATTGAAGTAAATGAAATTTATAGTTCTTGGGTCTTCACCTGTAAACTTTCACTCACATGAATAGTTCCTCTGAGGAGGGAGCTACTGTTATCACCACAATGGCATGAACACCTAGGGCCAGACTCTCAAAGGTATTGTGACGGAGTCAGACCAGAAGGATATGGAAGAGTGCTGGAAGGAAGGTACATTAGTCTCAGGGTGTGCAGGTCCCTGTTCCCTGGATAGCCAAACAAAGGCTACTCCAGGCCAATCAAGACACCTGGGGCCAATTAAGAACCTTCTAGAAAGGAGTAGAAACAGCTAGCCTGATTGGGACACCTGAAGCCAATCAGGGACTGGCTGAAACCAGATAAAAACCTCCCAGTTAGTCAGGTGGGCTGTGGGTGTCAGGAGCTGTGGAAGGAAGTTATGCTGTTGGTGAGACTGAGTGTAGGACAACATATCATACACAAGGAAGGAGGCCCTGAGGTAAGGGTGAAGTGGAGTTTGAAGAAGCAGGGACTGCTATGGGGAAGTAGCCCAGGGAATTGAATTGTGTTTTGTAGATAAAAGGTCAGCCATCTTAGCTGATACCATTAGGGTCCCTGGCTGGAGCCCGGAGCAGAGGGTGGGCCTGGGCTCCCCCCTTTTTACACCTTCCATACTGGCCTGTGATGAAGGTAACTCACTATGTGGTGACTCTTGCCAATTATACTGAGAAAGGGAGGTCACTCTGGGGCCTAGATGAGTTTCTGAGGCCCCTAAATCTGCCAGGAAGCGCAGGACCCACAAGTACAAACTTGGAGGTTTGTCACAGTATTTAGACACCTAAGTCCCCTTGAATCAGTGGGAGTAAGGTACCTAAATACCTTTGAAAATTTAAACCCTATGTGTATTGGTACTTAGTCTTGCCTTTACGCCTAGAATAGGGCAGCATTCTTCAACCCTCTAGGAGGGAGGCTATGGACTGTAGAGTTAGTATTTCCCATCCTCAAAACACATGTACATACTTTAAATTTAAAGTATGTAAGTCATCAAATAGACTACAAAGAAATTAGCTAATGCAAAAAGCATCTATCCTCAATAGAATTTATTCCTTTCTCCTTTATAATAAACATGAAATAATTCAATGATTGCATGTATAGCAGGGCAAGAGTGGAAGAAATATCATTTCTAAGGAAAATTACATGCATCCATACATCAAGTACATTGGCATTATACAAAGAAAAAGCCAATTCTGTGTTAAAGTCAATGTTACATAGACACCTAACAAAATCATAGGTTTTATATAAGTTTAATATTTCAATTATTGTCCAAATATCAAACTTACACGATCACTATCCATTGATAGATCTTCCACATAGGAGATACTTCTATCAGATGTTACACTGAATGAAACAGGAGTGCTACTGAACAATAAGAAATTAACAGAGATGACTCTTTCTGGAACTAATTTGTAAATAATGGCCCCAATACTCAGCTCCAGCTGAGAAACACGAGGCAAGATGGGTTTCAGCCACTTATGTGCTGCCCCTATCCTGTGGCTGCTGTGCTGCAGGGATCTCTGGGATATTCCAGCCATGTTCCCTTTCCCTTAATCACTCCCCAATCCACTGGCCATGAGGAAGGAGAGGCATAGGAGCCAGCATGACATGAGAATACCACCCAAGGATCTCTCTGCAGCGGAATTACCCTCCAGTTGTCATCAAAGTGCCAATAGTATTCCCACATATCAGGTATGTTCTATCTTTTCCTAGTGCAGGGGAGAGTCTGGTTTCATATCAATCAAGGACCAGTCCAAATGTTTAGTACTGAATCGAGCAAGATGGTAGATGGTGCCACTCTGGCCATGGGATTCATTTCCAGAGCCATACTCCCTTTGGGAGACTGGGGAATAAAAGAGGAGTGGTTAAGAGGCAAGGAGGAAATATCTCACTTGATTACATCCTTGTCACTGGAAGAGGAAAAAGGTCTTACTTATGGTGTCAGTCCGGTTAAGGGAGAACCATTCTGGACTGAGAGCAAATGTATTTACACTTTTATATTATAACAAGTATGTCTGAGAAATATTCCTCTAAGTGCAGCCCAGAGTACACCTGCTACAGTAAGGTTCTACCAGTCCTCTTGATTTGTCAGACCCTTTAAACTATAACCTAAGCACATATGAAATCTAATTGTAGGTGGAGGCTAAAAAAGTTCTCTGACTCCTTTCATTTTGTGCTAAAAATTATACTTCTTCAAACTCTCTGAACCTCTGGGATCTGACCAATTGTCCAGAAATAATATCAGAGTTTTTCTTATAAAAGCTTTGGCAGCAATACCTTGAGAAAGTATCTTGTGCACTTTACATTTTTACAAGTACTTCCTGTAATTCTCAAACTAATGGAGGAAAAAATATTAGGGAGGTATTTCAGTGTTTTTAAAGAAGCTTGGGTAGTTTGAGAGTTACTACTTTTTTCAAACTGGTTTCCAATCCCTTATTATTATGTGGATTCACCATTTCTATTATAAAAATGTCTGTGTTATAGACCTGCTTTTGAAGGAACTAATGGCCAAATTTTTAAAGCTATTTAATCACTTAGTGGGGTTTTCAAAAGTACCTAGGTGCCTAAAACCAGTTGAAATCAACGGGAGTTAGTTACCTACATGGTTTTGGAAATTCTGCTTTGCACCTAAATACCTTTAAAAATCCAGCCCGAAGACTCTTCCAGCTAGGCACTTGTAAAAGGGTGTCCTGCCCCTTCAAGGGCCAGAGGCCTGGGGACTGCTGGCCAATTTACTAATCAGATGCAACTGAGAAGTGGACAGGTGCTCCTTAAAAAATGCGGCAGAAGTAGACACATTGGACACGGGAGCTGCCAGGGGGAGGGTGTCTTCTGTTGCTCTTTTTGAAGAGAGAGGGCTGCTGAAGAGAAATAAAAGGCCAGAGAGCTGGGAGGAGTAGGATCTAGCTCAAGAAGAGGCAGACAAGAGGAAGGACTCCAGGGCAGAGGCCCTGAGGGTCAGTGACTCAGGGGGGCTGGGCCTCTGGTGACTCAGCATTCTAGGAAAAGAGCGGGAAAAACTCTGTGGAACATGGGTGGGTTAGGTGGGGGTGAAACGTCTGTAGAGAATGGAGCTCAAGAATGGTAGAGCTTATGTTCTGTTAATTTGGCTAGTGGAACTGATGACGAGCCCAGCTGGGATGGAAGATATTATTGTGTATTGCTTTTGATTTGTGGGAAATCATTTGGTTTGGACTTTGTTTATCTCAGAAAGGGGATGGAATTGAATGTGACCTGACTGGAGAGCCGAATCCCCACACTAGACTACCAGAGCATGAAGGAGGAGATGGGGTGAAGTTGCCACAGTGCTGGGCCCTAGCATGAGGGGGTGTCTCTGGTATGGCGAGTCTCATAACAGCACTGCTGTTCTTGAATGTTTCCTTGACATTTTAAAATACGAAAACAGGGTGTGTGAGTTCCACCCTATTCAAATTATGACTGGATACTTGGTAATGGTGTTTATAGGGGTTTATTATGGTCCGCCATTTTGGGTTTGTAAAAGGACAAGCGATCCGCCATGTTGGACAGCCTTCTTGTTCCCTTCAGGAAAGAAAAGGCGGGAAATCTAGTGGTCCGTTGCTAGGCAACGGGGGTGGGGGTGGGGTGGGGAGAGTTAGGCTGAGATGAGGCTGTTTCTTGCTTTGGACCGTGGAAGGAAGGGAAGCAGACAGACACCTGTTATCCGTCTCGATAACTGCTCATCTCTAAAGGGAAAAGATCTGGTTTATTGTTGGGTTTGTTTGTTATTTTAAGGGAAGCACATTCACCTTCACAGAGTATTACCTAGAGTGATTAGGGCTCATACTTACAGACAGGACGTCGCAAAGGGGTTAGGGTGGGAAGTTAGGCCTCTCACCTGATTCATTGTCATTCATTGCCAGCTTCCGCTGTGGCAGCTGTTCCAGTGGTGATCGTGGTCTGGGAAATCGTTGGTGTTTATCGAGTCCTGGCCTTGGCAGCATTTTCTGGACAGAGGATGGAGAGCAGTTATCATTCATCCTGCCGTAATCCCTGTGTGAAAGAGTGCATGGTGAATCTGTTCAGTATTATTAATTCTTCCTCCCATTCCTTTTGTTCATCCCATTCCAATTTCCCAATTTCCCCTAATTAATAAAGATCCATTGTTTCAGTTGTGGTTTTTATAATTATTTGATATAAGCTCTGATAGATGGGCTGTGCTGAGGGAATCTCGGGAGATTTCTGTTGGCTCCCCGCAGTTTACTGAAAGTAGGGTCCTGAAATAAACAAAACTAAGAGGTGAGGAAAACATTTCTCATACTCACCTGTTGTTTCAGTGAGCCTTTGAAGGCTTCTGACAACAAGTACTTATACCCTAAGCCTGGCAGCTGATATCTTTCTTTGACAGGATACCCCACAGTGAAAATGCTGCACCATGAGTTTTAACATCACTTTAATAAGAGGCTGTGCTTTTGGATCTTGTTCAGAGCTTCTTCAGTGCTTCCCAATGGAGCATCTCCAGAGTTGTCTTAGAGTCCTGCGTTAGAAAGGACCTGCGTTGTACTATTTACTTCTCATGTGTAGCAAACACCCCTAATGGTTGGTGGTATAGCATCACTTTTCTTTACAGTAAAAACCAATCCTAGGAGTGACTTTAGAATTATATCACTAAATTTTCCATAATGAGCAAATTGAATCAGTTCAGCAAACTGAATGATGCTGCCCCCACCCTCCCCCACCAAAAAATCCTCTGAACATGTAAGAAGGTGGAGCAAACAGCACATTCAGTCATCTGGTTGGTAGGAGAATCCTCCCCTATATGACTGTACAAATCACTTACCTAAAGACCTTCCCGTAGGAGAGGAGGTGTTACCGTCGGTGGTTGAGTGAGCAGAGCTGCTGAAAAAAGAGAGAAGGAATCCGTTAGATCGGGAAGACCGTCGCAACTGAATTGAGATCAGGGAACATGGTTTCAGCTCAATATCTTGTCCTGCAGAGGGACTTGATTTTAAGAATGGACCGAACTGGGGTGTCTGTAAAACTAAAAGCAATTATTTCACTCTCACATGGGGCTGCTGGCCACTTACCAACCCTTTCCATTCTCCTTGCACAATTCAATGGGCTAAACAGAGGCATGAGAGGGTGAGAGTCATGGAAAGTCCACACCACATTTAAGGGCTGAATTATTTTTATTTCTCCTCCTTATCATATAGAGCTACTTTCCATATTGTCCCTTTAGGGGCAGCCTCTGATTCGGTGAAAATTCAGGGTGTTCACAGCTCCCCTCCACCCTCTGTGGTCTGTGGTGATAAGCTCACAGTCAATCTTATAATCTCCCGCAGCAGAGAAATTAGTTAAAAAGTCCATAGTTGTTTCTTGGATGCTAACAGTTTTGTTGGAACTGCCCTAGGCAGTTCTAGAGTCCTCCCCTCTGCATTGTGGCCAGTGATGTTATTCCTTGATGGTCCAAAAGAAAGAGCACAGCTGTGTATTTGGGGGCACTGAGCTCTCTATTTCATGTGCACATACCTGCTGGGGACTATAACACTAGGGTCTGTCTGTTTTCTGTATAATTCCAGGCTCTGCTTTTGTGCCAAAGAGGAAGTTGATGCCTTCTTCACTAACACTTCAATGCAGCCTTCCTATTTAATGATAGCATGGTTGCAGCAGACAGGATATTCATGCAACTGAAGTACTGGAGAAGCCTCACATTACCTGGCCCGTTAGCTCATAAGACTATGATCTTAGGGTTCTAACTGAATGAAATCACATGAATATCCACACTGAAGCGTTTCCGGGGAACAATTGTGGTCATATCTCTGTTCCAGGAAAGCTTCGTAATCAATGAAGAGCCAAGTCGCTGAGAGATCAATAGCAGGCAAAGGCAGGCCAATGTTTAAACTGGCCCATGAAGGACCACTCATCCTAAAATAAAATGAACGGAAAGGAAATATTAGCATCAGGACACCACTTCCCTCCTGAATCTCCCACTTCCATGATCTATGTTAACAACACTGCACAATCCCACCTCCCAGTAAGATCATTGTTAATCCAATTTCCTTCCATTTTCAAATGAAAGCTGTATTTTATTAAATAGCAGAAATATTAAAGCCTATTTGGGAAGCTGGGCTTCGAAGTATCTCAAAATTCTGATATCACAAATTGGGCGAGAGGTTCACTGGTGTTCCTCTCTAATGGCTGCCTAACGCCTCAATGGCCTTCAGCCATCAACAGCCTGTGCTTTATTCCATCAGACCTTAGTAACTCAGTAAGAGGTTAGGGGTCTATTACAGGAATGGGTTGCTGAGGTTCTATGGCCTGCAATGTGCAGGAGGTCAGACTAGATGATCACGATGATCCCTTCTGACCTTAAAATATCTGCATCTATGAATTATTAGTGTTGCCCTTAGTCGCAAAGGGAGAAAACTCCATCTGATCAGGAAGGAGGCAAGACATTACTCTGAGGCATTGAATCTTAAGGAATGTTCTCCTTGCAAGAGATTATTGGGGTCTTCAGAGGAACTGTCAGTTGCCCCTTCCCTAGACTGGACAGCAAAAATGCTTCTATAAAGAAACTGACATCAAAGTAGTTGTCTTTCTCACCTTGTGCCTGCCTTACAGTCTACAGTGAAACTGTCATCACACTAAAGATGTGAGTACTTCATTTTCTGTCCCTGACGCCTTTCTGTTTTCCTCTTTGAAGGGAAGCCTCATCACTTGAAAAGTGGGTCCAGTGCTCAGGGCCTGAGTTCTCACAGAGTATTTTAAACCCAGACTTTACTGGAGTCTAGGCAGCATAGAGATCTCTGGCTGTGGAAGTGTTTTTTCCGAATGGTGGGAGTTTGGCTCCTTCAAGTGCTGGACACTCAGTTGAGGAGGAAGCTGATCCCAGAATTACCTGCTCAAGGAGGATGTATGGACAGCCCTGGAGTCTTGTGGGGAGGGAATAAAAAAATAGGTGAGGGGCAAGAGATATTCAGCACATTTGCTGCGGGTCCGGTGTATGGAGCCTTCATCTTAAATGCAATGGAAACAACAAAATATTAGCACTGAATTCCCGATGATAATAATAATGTATCAATAACCACAGCAATTTAGGGACAGTGCTATAAGGAAAAGAGTGAACAGTAGAGGAGCTAAAGCGTTGCTGACTGCAATATTGAACAGGAAACCCCACTGAAAATAGTGGCTTAATGAATCTTTCAGGTACCTAGAAAACGAATATTGAGGAATGGGATCTCTGAGAAGAACCCAGACATTCAACCACAGAACAGTCAAGAGATTAAGAAGGAGACATGATATGTGACATACTAAGAGCTGCCTGCAGGGTTATCTGTGAAGCTGTTGGGCGATGTGCCATTCCAAGACTTTGACACCTTAACACCATGTCCTCCAACCACCCACACTGTACAATGTTAGTATTGGGATCTTCAGAGGAACTGTCAGTTGCCCCTTCCCTAGACTGGACAGTAGAAATGCCTTTATAAAGACACTGACATCATAGTAATTGTCTTCCTCACCTTGAGCCTGCCCTACAGTCTACAGAGACAACAGACAGTGAAACTGTCATCACACTAGAGATGTGAGTACTTCATTTTCTGTCCCTGACGCCCTTCTGTTTTCCTCTTTGAAGGGAAGCCTCATCACTTGAAAAGTGGGTCTAGTGCTGAGGGCCTGAGCCCTTGCAGAGTATTTCAAACCCAGACTTGACTGGAGTCTAGGCAGGATAGAGATCTCTGACTGTGGAAGTGTTTTTTCCGAATGGTGGGAGTTTGGCTCCTTGAAGTGCTGGACACTCAGTTGAGGAGGAAGCTGATCCCAGAATTACCTGCTGAAGGAGGACATATGGACACCTTTGGAGTCTTGTGGGAAGGAAAGAAAAAAATAGGGGAGGGGCCAGACGGATTCTGCAAATTTGCTTGCGGTCCGGGGTCTGGCGGATGCAGCCTTCATCCTAAATGCAGTGGAAACAACAAAATATTTGCAGTGAGTTCCTGATGATAATAATAATGTATCAATAACCACAGCAATTCAGGGACAGTGCTGTAAGGAAACGAGTGAACAGTAGAGGAGATAAAGCATTGCTGACTGCAATATTGAACAGGAAACCCCATTGAAAATAGCAGCTTAATGAATCTTTCAGATATCTAGAAAAAGACTATTGAGGAATGGGGTCTCTGAGAAGAAGCCAGATATTCAACCACAGAAGAGTCAAGAGATTAAAGAGACATGATGTTACATACTAAGAGCCGCCTGCAGGGTTGTCTGTGAAGCTATTGGCCTATGCCGCATTCTGAGATTTTTGGTGTAACTATGTGACTTTAACACTCATCTCCCCCGACCGCCCACACCGTACAATGTGTGTAATGCAAAAGTCTTTTCTTACCAAGAATCCATCATTTATTTAATGTAGTTCTTCATCTCCCAGGTCGTTAGACTTGTACTGGATAAAAACAGACATTTAAACTAGGTATTAGTCAAATATTCTAGGGAGTTAAACAGCAATTCTCTGGCAAAAGGAATAAAATGCCTAGAGTAGTAACTGAGGTTCCATGACTGGAGATGTTGAGAAGTGACTTAAATCCGTGTATTTATTTTCCATGCTGTAGATAATTTTGTAAGAGTTCCCTTTTCATGTACTTTCTCAGTACTCCTTTTATTGTTGTCAGTTTATTTCTTCAAACCATCAGAAAGGGCTGTGTTTACTTCTGATGGTCCATGAAGAACTGGATTAGTTGAGATTCATTTAGTGGAAAATCTTAAATGATGTGAGCGGGCAGAGCGGGTAGAGTGAATGCTCAGCCAAATTCCACCCAATCCTGATCAGCAAGGAAGCTACTCAGGAAAGGTTCTGTTTCTCATCATGACTATCATCTTGTTTTATTATCCCTATACTCTGCAGGAGCAAAATACATAGATGATATGGTCACCAGTCCTTTCCCAATGTACCATTGGGCACCACTGAACTGGATAATACACAGAATGCTTCCCTAGGATCATCTAGGAGCTGGGGAGCTTAGATCCCTTCATGAGTATGTCTGAAATCCCTAACCCAGGGAGTGGGCAGAACTTCTAAAATAGCTGCAATTCAGCAGTCCGCTAGCCAGCGCTTCATGATATAAAGCTGAGCACTGACCTGAGCTCAGTGCCCTGATAGCTGGGTTTGGGCCTTGGGACTTCATAATGGGGGGTGTGGTTAAATGCCATGCCAACCAGATTTTATCTCCATAAAAGGGCAATGCATATACAGCCTGGTCCTGCCTACCTAAGTGTTTGTGATCATAATGCCCTCTCTAGAGACTAGTCTAGTCAAAGCCCAGTATGAACTTAAAAAATGTTGGTGCAGTTAAAGAAATATTGATAAATGTCCTTAACTATTGAACTTTTCAAGAATGCCTTTTTTGATTTTAGTCATAGTGCCTGCACTCAGCTAGCAACTTGCTTCCAAGATTCTTAAAAGTGGCAACAATTACTAAGCCAGAATGTGCACTGTGGAGTAGGTAAATATTATCTCAGTTTAAAAGATGGATAAACAGAGGCTCAGTGATGATAGATATGAGGATATTTATCAATATTTATCAACCATGAAATAAATCACTTTCTATTTCTATTAATAACATTATCTGGACTAAGGGTGTGATTGAAAGTTCACTGTAGTCAATAGGGGTCTGCACTGAATGCAGCTGGTTTTGAATTAGTCCCATAGATAAAATAATATCTAACTTTCAAGGATTTCAAAATGCCAAATAATAATTAATTCCTAACTTAAAATACTTATCATTATCCCCCTTTTCAAGGTAGATGAAAGTGAGGGATCTCAAAGGTCAATGACTGCCAAAATCAAAGTTAATCAATGCTTGAAGTGAGTGAGGAGTTTTGCTTCATCCCTAATCTACCCACCAACCCCAAATTAGTGAGAATTCCTGCTGAATCTCCAGATGTAATACAGCCCCACCACACAGACCCACAATGTGGACATTTCCTGAAAGCCACAATCTGATTAAAGTCAATGGGATTTTATATTTTATTGTCGAAATCTATCAGTGAGCAGAGAACTCTGACTATGCTACAGTTGGGCTAACCCTCACTGTGGACATTCTGCTCAAATTCCTAACATGCTGTGTTACAACCTTTTATTTATTTCTCATGTGTTACATGGGAATAGTGTAGCTTGAGGAGGACAGAAGAAATGTTTTAAGCACTCACGAACAACTGGTCTGAGACCCCTGTGGAACCACAACTCAATTAATATATAACTTACACAGATGTGTTCCATTAGCCAGCTGAAAAAAAATCATTTACTTCTGTCAAATGCCTGTAGGGCAAGTCTTCTCGAATACTAGCAAAATCTTCAGAGTCTTGCAGTGCCAAATGCTCTCAATGAGTCCAAGTTGAGCACTAACATGAGCTCAGCGCCCCAATAGCTGAGTGTCGGCCAGGTGATGCCATAATGAAAGATGTAGCAGAATTGCCATAAGAACTAGGTGATAACATCCTAAAAAGGGAATATACTGGGTCTTCTATATGTATGCATCCCTGCTTGGTCTGTCCAAGCTTTTGTGGTAATCTTGCCCACTCTAGCCCAGAAGGGGAATAAAAGCCCAAATATTAAGAAGACCTGAGAGGGTGATTCTTCTTTAGCTGAAGTGACAGAGGCTTTTTTTTTTTTTTAATTTATGGTCCTGAGAGTTTAACAAGGGAAGTATAAAATACCTGGCTTTTGTTGTATCTATCTGCATTCAGCCTCAGATTTAGTAATAGTAATTTATAACATCTGGACAATAGTTAATTCTAGAGGAGTTTAGAAGGGGAGATTGAGAATCAGGAGAGCTGGGTTCCCTTTGTAGTTATGTGCTCCTGGTTGTCCGGGACCCTGCCCCAGTGATAGAATGGGGACAATACCACCCAGTTTTTTCTTTTCATCACCATTTCTCTCATACCAGATTTATAACTGAAGATTGGTTATTATGCAAAATGATGGCCAATAACCTCATTTTGCAGTATGTGTGCGCCTTCTTTGTGCTTTGCTACTACTAGCACATCACAGTTACCTCACTCGCACATGCTCATCTTGACCATTACCTCAGAATTCTAAATGATGGTGCTGACCTTTAAAACAAGTTGTGACCAGTATGAGTGGGTTCTGACCAGTTACTGCTTAACTGACTGAACTGTCTGTCACCCCTTATTGCATATGCCCAAGAGCTGCCAATCTTGCACTGCTTACTGTTGTCCTTACCTCAGAGCTGTGATTCTGCCAAGCCTCTCACCCCACACACTTGGCTTTTTGCTAGAGCACGTTCCTCCCTTCCCCGCTGAAACCCTAAGTTTTAAGGGAGCATGTTCAGGGTCCACAGCATCCATCTCAGGGCAGAGTGATTTTTTCTTATTCAGAATGGAGATGAAAAATACACAGTAGAGACTGGAGAATTTTCTCTGGTAATATTCCCCTTCTTGAGAGTGTGATAATATCTATTATCTGACCCATTGAACTTACCAGTAAAAGTGAGGGTGTTTGACTTCTCCAACATTGGCTCAAGGCTCCTATTTAGGACCTAGCATGAATTTCTTCTTTTTTGCACAATGCCTCACTAGAATATGACATGACCATCTTTGGCTTTATTTTAAAGCTCCTGAGCCTCCTTATATAGTGCATTGGAATAAGCATTTCACTACCACCAAGATTTGAAGCATTAGGATTACCATATGCAAGATGTAAATTTTTCCTTTAAAATTTACTTTTATTGATGAGGTGGAAGACAGCAATCACAACCCTGTCTGTATACCAGCTATTATTTCTATAACTGGTGTCTTCAGTTTGGCCAAAACAGAGACAATTGCCACAAGCGTTTAACAATTACATTACATAAACACTTAAATACGTCATTCTTTATATTCAGATCATTAAGAGCCCACCTTATTAATATAGTTTCTTTCCCCTCTTTTATCCACTTAGGGGCATACCATGCTACAAAAATATATTGGGAAACTGAAGGACATGGATTTTTCCTTATGGGTATAAGAGTAGTAGTAGTTGGATTAATTGTGACAGCCAGAAGACTAGAGGAGCAGGCAACTATCCCAGAACCGTCTCTTAACATACACTGCCATTGTCCTGACTGAACTGCTTTTTCCTGTATTATTTCTTTTTCCTCTTTTATGAACCAGTTAAATCCTGTTTGGCTTGGTGAAGGGAAATCTTGAGGACATAAAACACCACAAATGATAAGAGCGGCAAAAGACAGAGAACATCTGTGGCTGTTTTCTGCAACTATGTCTGGATTTTCTATAGGTCTCATTGTGACCTTAGTAATTCAGTTCTTTATATTTTGATTATCAGGCTGAGGGATTGCAAAAAGACAGCTAACCTCAGTAGTAGTAAGATCAGTTTAATTAGTTTTACTCCAGTGTATTGTCGCTCTCAGTACTCCAGTCTCTGAACTCACACCACCATACCAAGATCCAGCAAGCACTGATGCCAAGAAGAGAGGATAAATATGGCTTCACCTTCCATCATCTGGGTTTCATTTTTTATGTCTGTAAAACAAATAATAGAAAACATCTCTTCTCCCATTTTAGCAAGACTATAGGCTTTTTACCAACAGCAATTTTTACTAGCTAAAACAAAAAAAAAGTCCATCATTTTGTTCCCTATTATAATTTATGTGGAATTTTGATAAAAACAAGGTTTATATTCTTAACCTCTGATAAAACTTATAAGTGTTATACACACCTTCACACAACTTTTTGATTAATTCTTTATTAGATTTACTATCATTGAAGGTTCTTCATCATATTTACTAAAAACATTTACATTTACCTATATTTATTGATTTTAACCACTTTCCTCCCCATATATAGGTACAACCTATATGTCCTTACTAAAGTTTCCATGGCATAAGTTATTGGAAGCACATTATTTGATATATTAAAACCTCTGGAAACTTCCTAACTTCAGCTAGAATTTAATCTACATCATTATTGGAAGATTTATGTTTTCAGGTAGATGGCAACTCTCAGTTCCATGCTTTAACCTGAGCCTTTACAGACCCCCTCCCCACACAAAGAGAAAGGAACACCCTATGTATTTGCAAAGTAGATCTTGTATACTTCTTGAATGGATGAGGGTTTGCTCTAAATAAAGAAAGTTTCTTCTTTCTAGATAGAATGGTTAGTTAGACTGAGGCCTCCTGGGGGAATGACCACTGATCTGGTCAACGGCCTGATGCTGGATTCCACATCCTAAAAGGACAGAAATAGAAAACTGAATTTTCAGCCAAAGTTGAAAAATCCCATTCATACCCTGTATAGATCTGGAATCTGTCCTGCCCATCACAGCTATAGGAATCCACTCTCCTTGCCTCAGATGCCTAATAAATTTCATCATGTTTTAGAGGAGAAAATGCAAAGCCTCTCTGCCCAAGGAGGGCAGAAGGAACAAGTAAAAGATTGCAGAAGCAGCAGTAAACTCCAGAAATAAAGAACTCTGTATAAACATTGCATACATATTAATGAGTCAGTGTAGCAGGCTCACTCACAATGGACACGTCTCATTAAATGAGAATTGTTGGATCTGGCCATAGGTCGGATAATGCCCAGAGTGAGTCAAAGTTTGGTGCTTCCTTAGAATGGCTGTAGGCTCTAGTTCTGAATTTTCATTTTCAATACCCAAGCCCTGTACAAATTGGAAAATAGAAAACCCATTTCTGAGGTACACTCAGGGAAGAATGGCTGAGAATCTGAATACTTACTGGGAGAAGATGATGGTTAATTGTGATTCAGGAAATCCCCAGTCTAAAATATGAGGTTGGTGTAGAGTAAACTAAGGTCTTCATCTGCCAGTGATGGTGCAATAGCTGTGATGGTGGAGAGCTCAGCCTTAAAGGAAAAGAGAGTTGAATTTTTAGATGCTGCAGAGCTAACCCCTTTTTCAGCTCTGCCAGTCTGTATTTCACTCATATTTGACAAAGAGTCCTGTGTCACCTTAAAGACTAACTAAAATTTCTTACAACCTGGAACAACCTGGAACAACGCTTCCTCAAATCTCGTTCACTCACGCCCCTCCTCTATCTACGCTACATTGATGACATCTTCATCATCTGGACCCATGGGAAAGAAACCCTGGAAGAATTCCACCATGATTTCAACAGCCTCCACCCCACCATTCACCTCAGCCTGGACCAGTCTACACAGGAGGTCCATTTCCTGGACACCACGGTGCAAATTAATGACGGCCACATCAACACCACCCTATACCGAAAACCTACCGACAGCTATACCTACCTTCATGCCACCAGCTTCCACCCCGGGCACACCACACGATCCGTTGTCTACAGCCAAGCACTGAGGTACAATCGTATTTGCTCCAACCCCTCAGACAGAGACCAACACCTACAAGATCTTCACCAAGCTTTCTCAAAACTACAATACCCACACAAGGAAATAAGGACACAGATCAACAGAGCCAGACGTGTACCTGGAAGCCTGCTGCTGCAAGACAAGCCCAAGAAAGAAAACAACAGAACACCACTGGCCATCACCTACAGTCCTAAGTTAAAGCCTCTCCAACGCATCATCAGTGATCTACAACCCATCCTGGACAACAATCCCTTACTTTCACAGGCCTTGGGAGGCAGGCCAGTCCTGGCCTACAGACAGCCTGCCAACCTCAAGCATATTCTCACCAGCAACAGCACACAGCGCCATAATAACTCTAACTCAGGAACCAATCCATGCAATAAACCTCGATGCCAACTCTGCCCACACATCTACACCAGCAACACCATCACAGGAACAAACCAGATCAGCCACACCATCATTGGTTCATTCACCTGCACATCTACCAATGTAATATACGCCATTATGTGCCAGCAATGTCCCTCTGCTATGTACATCGGCCAAACTGGACAGTCCCTACGAAAAAGGATAAATGGACACAAATCAGATATCAGGAATGGCAATATTCAAAAACCTGTAGGAGAGCACTTCAACCTCACCGGACACACCACAGAAGATTTAAAGGTCAGCATTTTGCAGCAAAAAAACTTCAAGTCCAGACTGCAAAGAGAGACTGCAGAGCTGCAATTCATTTGCAAATTTGACACAATCAATTTGGGACTGAATAGAGATTTTGAATGGCTAGCTAACTACAAAAGCAGCTTCTCTTCTCTCGCTATTCACACCTCCAGTTCAGCTGCTAGAGGAACACCTCACCCTCCCTGATTAGAGATAACAAGCTGGTTCAGCCTGATTGGACTAACCTTGTTATCTCCCACCTGGTTCTTGCGTACCTATTTATACCTGCCCCTGGATACTTCCACTGCATGCATCCGACGAAGTGGGTATTAGCCCATGAAAGCTTATGCTCTAAAAAAAATTTTAGTTAGTCTTTAAGGTGCCACAGGACTCTTTGTCACTTCTGCAATTCCAGACTAACATGGCTACCCCTCTGATTCTTCACTCATATTTGTTTCAGTCCTCCTCCCTACGCTAATAAAATGTGTATTGCTTTAAAGGAGACTATACAAGCATCTTTCATCTGGGTAAGGAGGAAGACACAGCAGGCAAAGACCTAAAGGAAGGGGAATAATGGGCTTTACATCTTTCACCTGTCCTTGTCCAGAGAGATTCTACGGTCTCCAAGTAGAGACTTTGCCTTCCTTCTTCTCTGTAAAGCACTGTTGGAACTATATAAATCAGGAAAGGGTGGGACAGTTTGCTCTAATTATGGATATTAGGATGTGGATTCATTGCCAGGGCTATTTAGTGGTCAAACAGTGCCCAAGATGAGAGAGAAAATGTGGAGCTTTCTTACAGCGTCTGGAATGAGAAAACTGTCCTGCATTTTCAGGAAGCCGGCAGCACGATTCCTGACATGTATTTGAGCCCTTACAGACCCTCTCCCACACACAAGCTAGAATTAAGAAGAATTTGAATACTCACGGAAGTGGTGGGGAGGAAGGGATTGGAATTATACGGCCAACCCAACCTTCATGAGGCCAATGACTGAACGTGAGCATTTGAACTTTCTGCTAATGTACAATATGATCTAAAATAAGAGAAATAGATACAAAATATTATTAGCAGCTGAACAATGTCTCCACTTGTCCTCAATATGTCATATTGGTACCTGTTAATATACAGCTAAATTCACCTCTGCTAGTATAATCTGTTTAAATCCCCTTTCCTTGGCTCCAACTTTTAATAAAATCTATAGTTCAAAGCCTTTCAGTCTTCGTTGTGGCAGCAGAAACAAGTAAATAATTGTGCAAAGGGGAACAACCAAAGGTGCTTCACCTAAACAAGTGAGTCTATTACTCCCTGGGACAATAGAGATAACATGATCTATCCTCACAAGTAGCTGAAAATAAAAATCTTTTTCCGAACCCCAAAATTATTAGTGGTGAGTGCTGGGCCGTGGGATTCAGGGTGATAAGACCCAGGGCAGAGCTGATTTCCAACTATAGGAATAGTAGTAAACTCCTCTGTCGTAGCAGTGACTGAGTCTTTGAATTAGTGAATTATTGTGAATTATTGAATAACAAAAAATGTTATTAAGATTTTTCCCCTCCACTGAAGTGCGGTAGTATGGGAGAATATGACAATCACTACATAGATAGTAGCAGGATGAAGTCAGGAATGAAGGAAAGGTGTATTTGTATTGCAAGAGAATGTTAACATGAGAAGGAATGGTTGGTCAGATTGTGCCCAACGTGACACAGAATTTGGCTCTTCCTTACAATGACTGCAGAGAATCTCTTGTCTTGCATTTATCTTTTTAGAAAGGTAGTAACCATATTGCATGTTTGCACCCATAGCCCTGTACAGACATGTCCACGCACCCTCTCCGATATACACCAGAGAAAGAAGTGAATGAATCCTAATACTCACTCAGCAGCAGAGAATCTGATCTGTTCAAGGAATGCATCACAATGCATGAAGAGCTGAGCCTCTAAGAATACAGGGGCAGGCAAAGGAGAGTCATTGATTAAACTGGCCCATTAAGGAGCATCATCCTAAAAGAAAATGAATGGAAACGAAACATGACTCCCCATATGCCATAATATACATTAATAACATCCCATAATTCTATCACCCAGTAATATGAATGTTAATCCAGCTTCCTTCCATTGTCTAATAAAATCTCTATTGTTTTGTCAGCAGAAATTTCAAACTGATTTTGGGAACTGGCTCTTGCATACTCCGAAATTCTCATATCAACTAAACAGGCAAAAGCATGGACCACCAGTAAGTCCCATGGTTGCCTAGTCCCTATATGGTCCCTTTTATGTGGTTTTATCAACCATTCTTGTTGGTCTTGTTCACTACATAAGGAAAAAATAAACTCAATTTTATCAGGGATGGAGTGTTACACCACTCAGAGGCAAAGGATTTTAGGGAATAATCTCTTTACAAGTGACTATTGGAATCTTTGGAGGAGCTCTCAGGTGCACCTTCCCCAAACTGGACCTTTACAAATACACTGTCTCTACATTAGTAGAGATGTTCCTCATCCTCTGCCTACTCTACAGTCCAAGGGAAATACAGAGCTGAAAGTTGTGATATCACTAGAGATGTGATTGCTGCATTTTCTGTTCCTAATTCCCTTATTTTCTCTCATTTGAGAGGGATGTCATAATGTAGAAAAATGTGTCCCAATCTCCAGACATGGGCGTTCCTTAGACCCAGACTTTGCAGGAGTTTAGGCAGGACACAGACCTCTTGCTAGGAAAGAGGGTTTTTTTACAGGACTGCATCCACATTTTCAGAAAAATGGGGACCTGTTCCATACATGTACCTGAAATCCTGCAGTTCCTGAAGTACTGTACCCTAGAGGAATGACTGTGCCAATTGCCAGAATTATCTGCTGAATGAGAACTGATGTGCCTTCATGAGAGGTGAAGAGGCTTCATTTGGGATAAAAAAGTATGTGAGGGGCCAAAAGGTAGCTGCAGAATGGCTGCAGATACATGGTCTGACACTCACTGGAGCCTTCATCCTAAATGAAATAGAAACAACAAAATGTTAGGAATGGGCGGGGCACTGGGAGGAGTCATTGTCTAATGATTTAGGATGGGAATACACAGTATGTCTATTATTTTGTTCCTGTGTGTAAAATGACAGGAAAATATCCCAGTACGTTCGTGGGATATTTTACCAGTAACCAAAGCAACTAATAACTGTGGGTTAAGGAAGACAATGAGGAATAGTGGAGTAAAAGCATTACTATTATTATTATTATTTTCTAGAATACACACTGTGGAGTAGGCAAATATTATTTCCATTTTAAACAGAGGCTCAGGGATTATAGATATTAGGATAATTATCAACAGTAGGTCAAGAGACAAAAACTAATAACTTTTGACAGTGTGAGTGTAGTGGGGTGGCTGAAATATGGAGGATTGTAGACCTGCCAGGCATCAGATGGTGGAATTTGAAATGTCACGGCCATTGGTGCCATCCATTGTGGTGTTTAGCTCTCTCATCTGGTGACTGCTGGGAAGCTAAAAACCAACAAACAGGAACTTACTAATAACTTTAAAAAGAAGGAAGTTTCTGAGTCTTTCCTATGATGAGACATCAGAACCAAATGCCTTTTTCTTTCTATTGTAAATGGATTTCTTTGTATGAAGCCCATTCCCCATCGTATTATCATTGGGTGGTATATAGAAACCTATAGAATTATAACCAGCCACGGTGCAACAGCCTCCTCTGAGACAATATTTAGATAAGCATGGAAGCATCTCTACTGTGTTTCAATGAACTAGGGAGCGCATTCCATGAAGATGACCTGCTAGAAACTGGAAAAATAGATGATCTGAGAGAGTTTGAAAGTCACTCGGCTTTTCTTGGCCTATAGCAGAACATGTGGGTCCCCAGGAGAAAATATGATCCCGCTTGGTCTTTTGCATCCTCCCTCCCTTCCCCTTTGTGCACTGGTCATTGCTACTTACTTTAAAGGTGGCCCGGACCCACACACAGCCTATTTCTATGTCACCACAAGGAGCCCGAAAAGGAGGGAAAGAAGAGTTAATGACACAGAACCTAGGATTATATTGGTCTGCTAAATATCAAGTGTTTTGGGGAGAGAGGTTCTTTGATCCTACAAAGACAATGCAATCTCAAATTCTGACACATTTACTGGGTATAATTCTCCACCTAGAAGACCCGCAGGCGCTCACGCAGCCTCCTTGATTGTAATGTATTGTTAAAAAGAGAAATCACCTTAGTGATTGAAGTGCTGAATTCCTCATTCTCATTTTCATTAACGACTGTACATATTTCTCGGGTATCCATGCCCATAATAACTCAACAAAAGATTTTGCTCTTTCTTATACTATTTACATCTCATGTGTAAAAAACACCCCTGAAGGAGATTAAACCACCCCTAATGGTTGGTGGTATAGCATCACTTCTCTTTATAGGACAAACCAATCCTGCGGGTGACTGTAGGTTTATTCCTTTGCAGCAGAAAACAAAACCAACTTCAGCCTAGTAGCAAATGTTTACAATCCCCATGCTGCCAGTACAAACTGTGCATCACAGCAGACCTACTTTCCCCTCATCAGCTCCCCCAGTAAAAGTGTTTGGACTACAAACTCCACTCCAGAAAATAGATTCTGAGTGTAGCCCTGGGGGAGGAGGGAGGTGCCTTGAAACCCAAGCATTTGCCACAGAATGCACCACAGAGGCAAAGACTGTAATGGCAACTAAGACTACCTACCTTGCATATGCCGGAGGGCCACAAACAGCCTCTAGTGGGGAGGACCAGAAGTCTGATTGACAAGCACGATAACCAACTGCAGCCCCTGGAGAACCTGCACATGCCTGAGATAACCCCAACATGTGAGAGGCAGCCAACAGACTCCCTGTCTGGGCAGTGGAGGAGTAGTTACTGGGGTCAGAGCCTGACTGGCATGTCTGGGTGACAAAATGCAGGCCCTGGAGAGTCTGAACAGAGAAAGGAAAGGGCAGCGGGATATAGTAAGGAGAATAACTGGGAATTGAGATTTTTTTTTTCATTTTCTCAGCTCTTGTACTCATGTATCTGGGTTTCTTTTCTTTTTCCTGAACTCAGCATGTGCTGAAGGAGGGAAGAAAATGCACGAGACAGCCCCATGTAGGTACCTCTGGTGCTTGGCTCAGGGTGTGGTCTCCCCAAAAAACTCATTACAAGATGTTTTCCCACCTCCATATTGTTCTTTTTTGTGGGGCCCTAGTGGAATTTGGTGACTAGGGTTAGTTTAGAGGTACCTAGTTCCCCTGGTTACAGTTAGTTTAGAGGCACCCAATTCCCCTGCACCTTTCTTGGCCTGTTAAATGAGTATTGACTTTTGCATTGATAATCCCATAATCTTCGGCAGCAGAAATAGATGGAAAAAATGTTGAGAAAAATGAGGTTGGTTTGATACTAATTGTGTTGCATCTCCTGCAAGCAGACAGGTCTAACTTGTCTGTGTCCAAATGGCCACTGGTGGTAGTTGCCTAGCACGTGAATAGAGACCTGGTGTGGAGGGCATGTCAAGCTGTGTGTTTGGCTGTTTGCAAGTTCCCTTCCACCTCCCTCTATAGAATCATGGCAATGAGTCACACAGTCAACAATTCATCCTCTTTGTCTTCTTTGAAATATAGTTCCAGTTTTAGTGTGGCTGGAAATGCAGGATGTGGCCTCCAAAGAGGAAGGAATTTTTAAGAAGCACTAAATTCTCCATAATTGTTCAGCAAACTGAATGATGCTGCCAAAAAAAAAAAAAATAGACATCCTCTGAACATGCAAGAAGGTGCAGCAAACAGGACATTCAGTCATCCAGTTGGTAGGAGAATCCTCCCCTATATAACTGTACAAATCACTTACTTAAACACCTTCCCGAATGGGAGGAGGTGTTGCCTCCAGCGGTTGGGTGAGCAGAGCTACTGAAAAAAGAGAGAAGGAATCCATTAGATCGGGAAGACCGTCGCAACTGAATTGAGGAGATCAGGGAACATGGTTTCAGCTCAATATCTTGTCCTGCAGAGGGACTTGATTTTAAGAATGGACCAAACTGGGGTATCTGTAAAACTAACAGCAATTATTTCACTCTCACATGTGGCTGCTGGCCACTTACCAGCCCTTTCCATTCTCCTTGCACCATTGAATGGGCTAAACTGAGGCATGAGAAGGTGTGAGTCATAGAAAGTTCACCTCACATTTAAGGGTTGACATATTTTTATTTCTCCTCCTCATCATCTAGAGCTCACTTGCCACATTGTCCCTTTAGGGGCACTCTCTGACTCTGTGCAAATTCAGGGTGTTCACAGCTCCCCTCCATGGCCTGTGGCTACAAGCTCGCAGACAATCCTGTAATCTCCCCCAGCAGAGATATTAGTTAAAAAGTCCGTAGTTGTTTCTTGGATGCTAACAGTTTTGTTAGAACTGCCCTAGGCAGTTCTAGAGTCCTCCCTTCTGCATTGTGGCCAGTGATGCTATTCCTAGATGGTCCAAAAGAGAGAGTACAACTGTGCATTTGGGGGCACTGAGCTCTCTGTTTCACATGCACCTGCTGAGGACTAGAAGACTAGAGTCTGTCTGTTTTCTGTATAATTCCAGGCTCTGCTTTTGTGCAAATGAGAGACTTGATTTCCTCTTTGCTAACACTTCAATGCAGCCCTCTTATTTAATGATAGCATGGTTGCAGCATATAGGATATTCATGCAACTGAAGTACAGGAGAAGCCTCACATGTTACCTGACTCTTTAGCTCATAAGGCTATGAACTTGGGGTCCTAACTGAATGAAATCACATTAATAACCACACTGAAGAGTTTCGAGGGAACAATTGTGGTCATATCTCTGATGAAAAATCCTATTCCATATCCTCTGGGAGAGAATAAACCTCCAATCAGTGTTTTTCCAAGGAGATTAAACTTCTGAACAGTGTCCATGGGGGAAGAATAAACCTCTCTTGAATGATCTATTAGGTATGGAGGTAGAAACATCTCTCTTCACGGGGCAGAATAGAGTTCTAACAACATCACTTGTTTCTTTAATCTTTACTCTCCATGCTAATTGAGATGATGTAGTCTATCGGTTACCCTGATGGTGGTGTAAGAGAAATGGTTGAATCATGTTGTAAAGCCTTTGCATATGCACCGTTCCAAATAAAGTGTAAATCACCGGGCTAATCCTTCTGGTTTTTTAATCCTCTGCACCACTGAATACAGCCAATTGAACTCAAGGAACTACACAGGAGTTTGACTTCAGTTGTAATACTGAATAATAATGCTGGAGACTGAACTCCTCATAACTTTCCTTTTCAGTTCTTAGTTATTCAGGACAGTAAGGAACAGGGCAGGTCCAACCCCAGAAACAATCAGTTAACTTGTCTGCCGTAGCAATGACTGAGTCGTTGAACCATTGCACAAATGATATAATAAAAAAGACATTTCCCACTCAGAGAAGGAAAGGGATAGGAGAGAATATGACTATCACTACACAGAGAGGAGCAGGGATGAAGCTGGGAGGGAAGAAAAGGACTGTTTGCATTGCAAGATGTTAACATGAGGAAGAATGGTTGGGGCCTGTTGGTGATCAGACAAACCCCATGGTAAAACAGAATCTGGATCTTCCTTGAAACAACTGCAGAGAATTTGTCTTGTGAGTGCATTTTTAGAAAGGTGGCAACCATATTCCATGACTGCACTCAAAACCCCGTCTGTACATGTACATCTACCCACTTCCCCTCCCTCTCGATGTGCATGCAGGCAAAGAATCCTAATGCTCACTTGGCCATGAAGAGCCGAGCCTCTGAGAGGCTGATTGCAGGGAAAGGCGGGTCCCTCTTTAAAATGACCCATGATGGACCACTCATCCTAAAATAAAATGAACAGAAAAGAAATAGCATTAGGACACCATTTCCCTCCTGTATCTCCCACTTCCCCATATGCCGCGAACTATATTAACAACACGGCATGATCCCACCTTCCAGGAAGACCATTGTTAATCCAATTTCCTTCCATTTTCAAATGAAAGCTGTATTTTATTAAATAGCAGAAATATCAAAGCCTATTTGGGAAACTGGGCTCCTAAGTGTCCCAAAATTCTCATATCATGTAATTGAGCGAGAGGCTCACTGGTGTTCCTCTCTAATGGCTACCTAACCCCTCTATGGCCTTCAGCCGTCAACAGCATGTGCTTTGTTCCATCAGACCTTAGTAACTCAGTCAGAGGCTAGGGTCTGTTACAGGAGTGGGTTGCTGAGGTTCTGTGGCCTGAAATTTGCAGGAGGTAGACTAGATGATCACGATGATCCCTTCTGATCTTAAAATCTCTGAGTCTATGAGCTATTGTTGTTGCCCTTGGTCACAAAGGGAGAAAACTCCATCTGATCAGGGAGGAGGCATGACATTACTCAGAGGCATTGAATCTTAAGGAATATTCTCCTTACAAGAGATTATTGGGGTGCTGGGCACTCAGTTAAGGAGGAAGCTGATCCGAGAATTATCTGCTGAAGGAGGACGTATGGACAGCCCTGGAGTCTTCCGGGGAGGGAATAAAAAAATAGGAGAGCGGCCAGATGGATTCATTTATTTTGTTATGGGTCCGGGGTCTGGCAGATGGAGCCTTCATCCTAAATGCAATGGAAATAACAAAATATTAGTAGTGAGTTCCTGATGATGATGATAATAATGTATCAATAACCACAGCAATTTAGGGACAGTGCTATAAGGAAACAAGTGAACAGAAGAGGAGCTAAAGCATTGCTGACTCCAATATTGAACAGGAAACCCCATTGAAAATAGTGGCTTAATGAATCTTTCAGGTACAGAGATAAAGAATATTGAGGAATGTGGTCTCTGAGAAGAACCCAGACATTCAAACACAGAAGAGTCAAGAGATTAAAGAGACATGATATGTTACATACTAAGAGCCGCCTGCAGGGTTGTCTGAGAAGATGTCAGCCTATGCCCCATTCTGAGATTTTTGGTGTAACTATATGACTTTAACACTCATCTCCCCCGACCGCCCACACCGTACAATGTGTGTAATGCAAAAGTCTTTTCTTACCAAGAATCCATCATTTATTTAATATAGTTCACGTTCCTCATCTCCAGGGTCATCAGACTTGAACTGTATAAAAACAGACATTTACACTAGGTATTAGTCAAATATTCTAGGGAGTTAAACAGCAATTCTCTGGCAAAAGGAATAAAATGCCTAGAGTAGTAACTGAGGTTCCATGACTGGAGATGTTGAGAAGTGACTTAAATCCGTGTATTTATTTTCCATGCTGTAGATAATGTTGTAAGAATTCCCTTTTCATGTACTTTCTCAGTACTCCTTTCATTGTTGTCAGTTTATTTCTTCAAACCATCAGAAGGGGCTGTGTTTACTTCTGATGATCCATGAAGAACTGGGTTAGTTGAGATTCATTTAGTGGAAAATCTTAAATGATGTGAGCGGGCGGAGCGGGGTAGAGTGAATGCTCAGCCAAATTCCACCCAATCCTGATCAGCAAGGAAACTACTCAGGGAAGGTTCTGTTTCTCATCATGACTATCATCTTGTTTTATTATCACTATACTCTGCAGGAGCAAAATACATAGATTGAATGGTAATTGGAAATACACAAAAACTTTTGATCACTATCTAGAGAAGGGATTATAACTGACATTGAAAGGACTCTCCCCAGATGATTATCACCTCATAAGTGGCATGGACAGGAATTTATCCAGCAATGATGTGATTTCTGCAGTGAGGCATAGTTGTCAAACTGTTTCCATATCTCATAGAACAGAAATATTGAAAGACCTTCTCTTCAGAAGCTCCTAGTGAGCAACTGTGACAATGGAGTGCTCTGCTAGTTCTTTCAGGACAAGTCTAAAATTAGGTTTGTAGCGATTGGAAAGGCATTTAGCTTCTTTACCCCACACAGCACTGCTTTTTCATGCAGTTAAATATGACCACAAAATAAATTAAAAACGAGCATTTTCAACTAAGAATGAAATAACTCCTCTGCCTTGCTGTGGTCATTAAGTCTCTCAGAGCCCTTATGTAAATAAACGTCATAATATGCAGCCCTAAGTGCTGCATTCCAACAGATGCTCTCTGACAAGTCCTTTCCCAGATGTACCCCTTATGCACCACAGAACTGGATAATACACAGGGTGCTTCCCTGGGATCACCTAGGAGCTGTTTTAGGTCCCTTTGTGAGTATGTTTGAAATCCCTAACCCAGGGATTGGGAAGAGCTTCTAAAATAGCTTCAATTCAGCAACCCACTAACCAGCTCTTCCTGATACAAAGCTGAACACTGACCTAAGCTGAATGCGCTGATGGCTGGCCTTGGGCCAGGGGACTTCATAATGAGGGGTATGGTTAAATGCCATGCCAACCAGGTTTTATCTCCATAAAAGGGCAATGCACTTACAGCCTAGCCCAGCCTACCTAAGTGTTTGTGATTATAATGCCCTCTCTAGAGACTAGTCCAGTCAAAGCCCAGTATGAACTTAAAAAATGTTGGTGCATTTAAAGAAATATTGATACATTTTGAGCTTTTCAGCAACTACTTTTTTGACACTAGTCACAGTGTCTGCACTCAGCTAGCAACTTTCTTCCAAGATTCTTAAAAGTGGCAAGAATTATTAAGCCTGAATGTACACTGTGGAGTAGGTAAATATTATCTCCATGTAAAGATGGATAAACAGAGGCTCAGTGATGATAGATATTAGGATATTTATCAATATATATCAGCCATGAAATAAATCACTTTCTTTTTCTATTAATAACATTGCACTAATGGTGTGATTGAAAGTTCACTGTAGTCAATAGGGGTGTCCATTGAATGCAATTGATTTTGAATTACGCCCTTAGATAAGAGAATACCTTGCTTTCAAAGATCTCAAAATTCCAAACAATAATTAATTAATTAATAATTAATTAATAACTTTTTAAGTATTTACCATTATCCCTATTTTCAATAGGGATAAAGTGGATAAAGGTCAATGATTGCCAAAATCAAAGTTAATCAATGCCTGAAGTGAGTGAGGAGCCCAAATTAGCGAGAATTCCTGCTGAATCTACAGATGTAGTACAGCCCCACCATACAGACCCACAATGTGGACATTGCCTGAAAGCCACAATTTGATTAAAGTCAATGAGATTTTCCATTTTATTGTCAAAATGTATCAGTGAGCAGAGAGCTCTGACTATACTACAATTAGACTAACCATCCCAGTGGACCTTTCTTTTAAAATTCCTAACATGCTGAGTCATAACCTTTTATTTATTCCTCATGTGTTATGTGGGAATAGTGTAGTTTAAGAAGGATAGAAGAAATATTTTAAGCACTCACTAACAACTGGTCTGAGACCCCTGTGGATTCACAATTTACTTACACAGTTGTTTATGTTGGCCATCTGAGAAAATGCACTTACTTCTATCGAAGGCCTGTATGCCAAGTCTCGCAATGAACACTACAGGTATTATCAAAATCTCTGCAGTATTGCACAGTGCCAACCAGCTCTCCCAGAGGCCAAGCAGAGGACTGACTTTAGCTCACTGCCCCCATAGCAGTGCATGGGCTTTTATGTATGTGTATCTCTCTTCCTGGGCCTATCCAAGTGTTTATGATCATCGTGCCCTCTCTAGAGATTAGTCCAGTCAGAGCCCCATACAGATATGAAAATCTTGATTCATTTAAAGAAATATTGATAAATATTTTTATAAATATTGAACTTTTCAAGAATAACATGTTAAATAATAGTCATAGTGCCTGCACTCAGCTAGCAACTTGTTTCCAAGGTTCTTAAAAGTGGTAACAATTATTAAGCCAGAAAACATGCTACGGAGTAGTAAGTATTAGCTCCATTTTAATGATGGATAAGCAGAGGTGCAATGAGGATAAATAAATATTGATAAATATCCTATTATCTAGGATGAAATGTGAAATAAATAACTTTCCGTGTATATTAATGATGCTCCTGCAATTAAGGTATGATGGAAAGTCAGTTGTAGTCAATAGGGTCTATCATTAAATTTATTTGGCTTTGGATAAGACCCTTAGATAAAATAACACCATGCTTCCAAAGCTCTCAGAATGCACAACAATAATTAAGTTATAAAACAACTTTTCCAGTAGTTACCTCTCTCCCAATTGAAAGATGAATAAACTGAGGCAATCATGGATGTAAGAGATACAGAGCAGGCAGGAAAGAAGAAACAATGAACGTATTGGAAATGTAAACTATCAAAAAAACTTTAGTTTTAACATTCATTGTTCCCTTAAGCTGGAGAGAGATTTTTAGACAGAAACTCCCCTATCTGACAGTCTATTGGATGGTATTAAAGATAAGTATTCTTTTGGGAAAAAAGTGAAGAAGTTAGCTGAGATAGGCTGGCGCTATCATTGTTGCTGTTAAATGCCAATCCTGTTTCCTAAAAACAAACAAACCAACAAACAAGAGACTAAAAGGGAAAGAAAAGATTTCCAAAGGGAGAAAATGCAGATGCAGAAAATATTTATCTACACAAACACAGCACATGGTCTTATCAGCCATTCTGAGACCGGGGAAATGTGTTCCATCATCAGGCTGTTTAGAGCATTGATTTTAGCTGTCTCTTTCTGGTCACAGGCTTACAGCAGTGTTGCAAAATAAGCAGTATTGGCTGGGGAAGAAAAAGGACACATGGGGTGGGGTTGGAGGATAAGACAGTCTCACATCCGAGGTGGTATTCAGGTTTTAACTAGAACTGGTGGAGGTGACAGTGTCATCTGGGTCCCTCTCTCTGACCGGGTCTTTTCAGGAGATCTCTCAGGATTAGGATGAAGAAAGTCTGGGGTCAAAGGAGATTGTGGCAGTGGCAGCCGTGATGAAGCTCCTTCCTTCCCCCTTCTCTTGTCCTTCAGTCAAGCAGCGTTCCCTCTTGTTTCACCTCTACACTTCCATATTTTCACCCCAAAGAACCTGGAAAGTGGGTGAGTGATGGAAGAGCCCATCCCTTCATTATTATGTTCACCAATAAGGCCTAATTTCTGCCTCACCAATTTTGGATCTTTAATTTGTCTCCCACCCTGTTCTTGTTTACCAGGCATGGTCTTAGCAGAGTCCCTGAATTATGTCAGCAGACCCTTTTGTTTTGAGTCATTGAATTATATCAGCAGACCCTTTTGTTTTAATTAATCCAGTGATTTTTCTCTTCCTTTTGCACATTTCCTCATCAACAGTTATTATTATAGGTTATTGTTACATTTTACGAACAGTCAATCACTCTTAACACTTGAATTCACAAGTAGGCTAAATTTGTAGGCCCATTTATCCAAACAGTGAATTGAATTGGTCACCGTGATGCATTTTGTGGGGGAAGCGGAATATGCAGTGGAGAGGGAGGTTGAATTGGTTTTGGGTACCCAGGGTAGGCTGAGCGGGAATTGTATTGATTTAGGTCACCACGGTGTTGGAAAGTCCCTCTACAGCAACAAATCAATTCATTCATCTAGGAGGTTTTTACCTGTTCTCATGATAGCGAGCTGGGAGATTCTTAACACACACCTTTTCCCAGGTGGTTGTGGTACATTGGGCATTTGGCTGGAGGAGAGTTTATGGGGTAGCCAGAGTTTGAAGCAGCTATGGGATTTGAGCAGATCAGGGGGTCATGAAGATACCAGTAGCACAACTGGTTCTAGGAGCAGCCCGTGCTGTTTTCATGGAAATCATTTTTGGAGTGGCAGCCCCCTTTTCCCCCTCTCCTCCCCAGAAAAACAACAACAATCCAGCAACAAAGGCTGAGTGGAACAGCAGTTCAGCACTCCCTGGTAGTTAGTGCCAAGGACAACCAGTCTGACTGGTTCAGGGTACTGAACTGCCAGATCTACTTCTGAGATAATAGAAACTTGCAAAGGGGCTTGCGGAGCTAAGCTGCAGAGGGGCCTGCTGGCAGGCTCAGGCATCTGGGGGAGGAGCCTGAGGCCTGCTCTGAAGCTCCTGCTCTAATATAGCGATGCCAACGTCCTGCATGATTTTGTTTGGGGCGGGGTGGAGTGACAGGATTATAGCTGGGAGTGCATCCCAGTCTGTGATGACATGAGAAGCTCCACTCTCTGGGGAAATCCCCATCTTTCTGGCTGCCTGCCTGAAGCAGGTGGGGGAGGGGGCAGCAGAAAGAGTCCAGCAGCTCAGTGTACTCCATTCCTGCCTCCCTCTTTGCTCCTAAGAGCAATGGGACAGCTCCTCCACTTCCCTGCACAGAACCTGGCCTGGGAATGGGTAGAGATGGTGAAAGAGGGAGAGGGGACTGCACTGAAACCCTACCAAGCCTGGGTGGGCACGTGGAAGAACTCTAGGGGGAGCAAAGATCAGCTGAACTTATGGGGCTGAACTTATGGAGACACATAGAAATGCTGGGTGTCCCAGCTGATGTGGGGGACAGGATTGATTTGGAAGTTGGGGGGCCAGAAATAATTGCTGGGCAAGGGATGGGCAGATTTTGGGGGAAGAGATCCTGTGCCAGGGACCATTTGCATGGAAATATGGTGTGATCCTGGCTCTTTTTCTTACCTCATTCTCTTGAAAGGCCCGGCAGATCTTTTCCAGACTGGCTATCTGAGAGGCTGTACTAGGTCTGGAGGCCCCCTGCTGGAGGTCTTGGGGTCCTACCACACCCCACCCCACCCCAGAAAAGGGCAGGAGAGTCCTCCAAGCTGCCTAGAGTGGCTGCATGGGGCACAGCCAGTCAAAAAGAGTCTGCAGGGAAGCAGCCAATCAGGGCCAAGCAGCACATATGAAAGGAGCTGCAGGGCTCCACGTTCATTCTGCATGTAGGGACCAGGGAAGGTGATCCTGACTGGTTGTTGGGACTCTAAGAAGATAAATGGGGAACGCATTTAGTTAAAGAGATGTGGCACATGGGTGCTATGTATAGTATCCCTGGATTTGGACCCAGAGTAGTGGGTGGGTTTGGTTTCCTTTCAAACAGTTCCTGGGGAAATGGCTATGCCCTGAGCATGGGAATTTAAACTGGCCCAGAGAAGTGCTATATCTGGACTTGAAAGGAGGTGGAACTGAGACTGACTCAGTGGGAGAGCTGGGGTCACTGAGGACTGAAGGGAGGGCAAAAGGTTGGACTAGTGCCTGAGGGAGGAAGCCCTGGGATGCTAGTTCATTCCAGAACAAGAACCTTTGTCAGGTAGCCAGAACCCAGCTTGAGGGTACCGTGATGGAACCTGTTGGACTGTTAAGGGACTGAGCCTGGAGAGAGCTGCAGGATATTACTGAGGACAGTACAATTGTCCTGTCTGGATCATATAACCCAGAAGGGGTTTGATTTGTTTCACATAAGGACAGTGTGTGACTTGAGACAATGGGCTGAGTCACCAAAGACCCACCTGACAAACACAGCAGTCAACAGGGGACACTGCAAGCGGAGAAATGGGGGGAAAAAACAGCAAGCATGTGTCACACTGACAGACCCTGGTTGTCAGCAGGCAGGATCGAATGGGGGAACTCTGGAGCTTAGTGCATGAGCGTCTACAGCATGAGTCACGTGGTTATTAGCTAAGGTTATACAGCAGATTCATTTTATCTCACTCTTTAAGTGGTCTCAGTGCCACTAGATGGGACAAGGTTAGGGATGGTGCCAACTGGATTGCATGTTTGTTCCCAAAGCTCTGCACAGACATATCCACACACCTCCTCAATTTACACACAGAGAAAGAAGTGAAGGAATCCAAATACTCACGCTGGGGCAGCGGATGCACTCTGATCGAGGAAAGCTTCATAAAGAAAGAATGAAGAGCTGAGCCTCTGAGAGTACAGGGCAGGCAAAAGAGGATCACCAGTTAAATTAGCCCATGATGGAGCACTCATCCTAAAATAATATGAAATGAAAAAAACATTAGCATCAGTAGAGCCGTTCTCTCCTGTCCTGTCTTCCCATAGACCATTAACCACATTAACACCCTATGATTCCACTTTCCACTATGATCAATGTTAATCCAATGTTCTTCCATCATATAATAAAATCTCTTGTTTTGTCAGCAGAAATTTCAAACTAGGTTGGGGAACAGGGCTCCTGCTGTTGCCCTTGGTCCCTCAGGAAGAAAACTCCATCTGGTCAGGGACGATACATGAAATTACTCAGAGGCAAGGACTCTTAAGGAATATTCTTCTTACAAGTGAATGTTGGGGTCTTCAGAGGCACTACCAGTTCCCCCTTCCCAACACTGGACAGTAGAAATGCCTTTATAAAGACACTATCATCATAGTAGTTTGTTGTCCTCACCCTGAGCCTGACCTACAGACTGCAGTGAAATACAGACAGTGAAGCCATCACACTGGGGAGGTGATTAATTTATTTTCTGTCTCTGATGCCTTCTGTTTTCCTCTCTGAAAAGGAGCCTCGTCACCTAGAAAAGTGGATCGAAGGCTGAGGACCTGAGCACTCCCAAAGTATTTTAAACCCAGAGTTGACTGGGGTCTAGATAGGACACAGATCTCTGGCTGTGGAAGTGTTTTTCAATGACTTGCTGAATGATTGGCGTTCAGCTTCACACCTGCACTCACTAAAATGCTATACCCTCAGGTGAGGAGGAATGTGATCTCAGAATTACCTGCTGGATGAAGATTGATGTGGCTTTGTGACAGATAAGGAGCCTTTAAGGAAGATAATAAAGAGTAGTGGAGTAAAAGCACTACTGATTCTAGAATACACACTGTGGAGTAGGTAAATATTTCCATTTTAAATAGAGGCTCAGCGATTATAGATATTAGGATATTTATCAGCCATGAAATCACTTTCTATTTATATTAATAATATTGTCTGCACTAACGGTGTGATTGAAAGTCCACTGTAGTCAATAGGGGTCTCTGTGGAATGTAACTGGTTTTGAATTAGCCCTTCGATAACACCACCATGCTTTCAAAGATCTCAAAATGCCAAATAAAAAGTTATACAACAACTTTTCAAATCCTTACCAGTATTCTTATTTTAAAGGTGAATAAAGTGAGGCACCACAAAGATGAATTATTTCACCAAACCCAGAGCAAATCAATCCCTGAAGTGAGAGTAGAGCCCAAGAATTGTGCCTCTCTAATCCCTAATCTATCCAGCAAAGTCTAGACTAATTTAGTGAGAATTATTGCTGAATGTCCAGCTCTAGTATAGACCCACAATGTGGACATTGCCTAAAAGCCTCAATCTGATTAAAGTCAATGGGATTTTGTATTTTATTGTCAAAATGAATCAGTGAGTGGAGAACTCTGACTATGCTACCATTGGATCAACTATTCCAGTAGACATTCTGCTACAATTCTGAACATGGTGAGCTGTAGCCTTTTATTTATTCCTCATGTTTCCCATGAGACTAGTTTCACTTCAGAAGGATAGAATAAATGTTTTAAACATTCAATAACAACTGGTCTGAACCCACTGTGGATCCACAACTCAATTAATAGACAATTTACACAACTGTGTTATGTTGGCCATCTGAGAAAATTCACTTTCTTCTATCAAAGGTCAGAATGCTGAGCGCCAAGTCTGACACCACAGTGATTTCCAAAATCACTGCAGTACAGCATAGCACCAACCAGCTCTTTCAGAGGCCAAGTTGGGCACTGACTAGATCTCAGTGCCCCAATAGCTGTGCTTGGACCAGGTGATGTCATGATGAAAGACATAGCAGAATTGCCATGACAACCAGATGCTAACTCCCCAAAAGGCAATATACTGGGTCTTATATATATGTGCATCCCTGCTTGGTCTGCCCAGGTGCTTGTCATTATCTTGTCATCCCTAGCCCAGAAAGAGAATAAAAACCCAAACATTAAGGAGAGCTGATGGTGATTCTTCTTTAGGTCAAGTGACAGGCCTGTTTTTGGGGAATTTATGATTCTGAGAGCTTAGCACAGGAAACAGAAAACACCTGGCTTCTGTTATGTCTCTGCATTCCACCTCAAATGTAGTAATTTATCACATATGAAAGAATAGTTAACCCTTGCAGAGTGTAGAAGGGAAGAATGAGAATCAGGAGAGCTGGTTTCCCTTTCTATTTATGCCACTGATTGGCTGTGAACTTGCCTACGTTATTTAACAACACTGCATCAATGATAGAATGGGGATAATATTTTAAACATCTAGTCTTTTAGCTCATGCACTATGGTTTTCATCACCAGGATACCTCAATAGAGGGGAGACAAATAATTTTGTTCTATGGGGGTACATTGAGGGCAGAATTATATTGATTTCATCACCAGAGGTAAATTACAGAGATGGGGAGAGCTGACTTTCCTTTTCTAGTTGGGGTGAGTTTGGGAGAGGGAGATGAATTTGTTTGTATTTTCAGGAGTGATTTTTTTTTTTTGGTGGGAGGGAAAGTTGAATTAGTTTTGCTTGTCGGGGTGATGAATTGGGTGTGGTTGCCGGGGATGGGAAGAGATGTTTAATTGTTTTAACTCACTGGGTGCACAGGAGAGAAGAGTGTTGAACTGTTTTGTTACAAGATGGGTCCATTGACGGGGGAGTTGAATTGGTTTTGGTCATTGAGTGATATTGGGGGGAGGTGCTGACTCTCTGAGTTGCTTGGGCATGATGGTGGCATGAAGAATTGAATAGTTTTTTTGTCACGGGCCATGATTTTAAGGAGAAATAGTAGCACTGTTTTTTGTTACCCAAGAGTGTTGGGCAGGGAGTTGAACTGGGCTTTGTCACTGAGGTATGCTGGGTGAAGGTGGAAATTGCTTTGGGCTTGGCTGTTACTGTAAGAGAAGTTGAATTGGTTTGGGTTGCTGGGGTGAGGCAGTTGTATTTGGCTTGGTTAGTGGGTGGGGAAAAGGAGATGAAGGTGTGGTAACTATGATGGTGAAGCTCATTCCTTCCCCTTTCTCTCGTCCTCCATTCAGTCAGCGTGTCCCTTTGTTTTGCCTCCATGTGTCCATATTCCCCTTCTCCCCTAAAGTCTTTTTTTAAAAAACTCAAAAGAGAGTGATGGACAGAATAGCACATCCCCTCATTACTGTGTTCACCAATTAGCCTAATTTCTAACACCCAAATTTCATACATTAATTTCCAGTTCCACGCTGCTGTTCTTTACCAGGAATGATTTTAACACAGTCTTTGAATTGTTTCAGCAGGCCCTTTTGTTTAAACTAATGCAGCCTTTATCTCTGTCACACTGTCAGGAGTGGCTCACAAGCATTAGTGTCAACCTCAGGCAGACTGAGCTGAGTTAGTAGAGAGCTGGTAAGAGGCTTGTGGAGCTGAGCTGCAGAGGGCGCTACTGGCTGACTTAGGGAACTGAGGGAGGAGGCCGAGGCCTGTACTGAAGCCTCTGCCAACTCTCACCATTTTTTTTTTTTGAGCAACAGGGTTTTGGCAGGGGTGGAGCCCAGTCTGAAGATGATGCTAGCTCCAGCCCTCTGGGAAATCCCCCTCTCGCTGGCTGCTTGCCGACCACCTAGAACAGAGCAACCAGTCAGAGCTGCTATAGAAAGAGGTCTCTCAGGCCTCATTTGCCTGTGAATATCAGGTGATCCTGGCTGCTAAGCCTACATAACTATCTGAAGGCCCTGCAGGTCTTTTTCAAACCCACTAATTGACAACCCCTTTGAGGTCTGCATTTAAAAAACCACTAAGCTTTTATTCACCTAGATTAAACATGCAGAATTTTCTAAGGTTAATTTCTTGAGAACTTTCCTATCTCAGCTCTTGCAGAAGCCAGTTTCAAAGGTTACCCAGAGATGAAGCTCTGTGGTATTAGAGGATAGTGTTGGGCAGATGGAAGGAGACAAAGGAATATTAGACAATTAGCAAAAGATTTTCAAAGAGGGCTGTGATGGGGGCCACTCACCTTAGTGCACCTACAGGTCGAGTATGTCTGCATCTTCACTCTCTCTCTGCTTGTGCTGCTTATGGGGACCCCTGCTGGTAGTTAAAGTTTTTCAGGCAGGCTTCAGTGACTCAGCCCTCTGGGTGACTCTCACACAATCTGTATGTGAACACATACAAAAACAGACATTCAACAGGGCCTATCACACATTCAACAGGGCCTAAAACACATTCAACAGGGCTTATCACACTCAGTATTGTGATTGCCATATTTGAGGTCAGGAAAGAATTTCCCCTCAGGTCAGATTGGCAGAGACCTAAGTTTCCTCTAAGCTGTCTGGCCGCCTATTAAGTGCTGCGCAGATGCTTAGGGCTGTGGCAGGGAGAGATCCTTCTCCCAAGCCCCAGGCCTGCCACAACACCCTTCTCCCGGCCCCACCCAACCCAGCTCTGGACTTGCCACAGCCGGAGAACAGGTGCCCCTCCCATGACCCAGCCCAGCCCAAATCTGCTACGGCTGGGGAAGAGACACCTCTCCCTCCCAGCCCAGCTGCTGCTGTGGTGAGAGAGAGCTGGGCTGGGGAGTCCTCTCTCACACATCACTTCCATATTGGTGCACATAACAAAATTCATTCTGCGCATGGGTGAGGGGAAATTAGAAGGAGCACCTTCCTCTTCACATGGGTCATTTCCAGATTTAAACTAGGGTAAATGGTGAATTCTCTGAAACTTGAAGTCTTTAAACCATGATTTGAGGACTTTAGTAACTTAGCCAGAGGTTAGGCATCTATGTCAGGAGTGAGTGTGTGAGGTTCTGCAGGCCTGTAATGTGCAAGAGGAGGTCAGATGGTCCCTTCTGACCTTAAAGTCTATGAGTCAATAAAGCTTTCATCTGCAACCCTGTCCTGGGTTCAGGCCCTGGTGGACTGATTGAGGACCTATCAGAGTACTCTGGGAAATAAACAAGAAAATCACAGAAATGTACACACAGTAATGCAGTTTTTGTCTCATTAATACAGAACTTTTAAATTACCTATTTAAATCTTATATAATGTTAACTACTGACCAGATTAACTGTTAGAGTGTAACATGGTCATTTACTAACAGAGCTTTCCATGATTCTGAAACAGCCTGTTGTGCATTGCTGTACAAAACATCAACCCGCCGCTTCCATGAAATGTTCCCTTTGGGTATTGACTACTCTGCTTAGCAGTTTTTGCAACTTTGCTCTTCAGTGTACTTGAAGTTGCCATTTTTTTCTCTCAGCCAGCTAAACCTTATGCACATGCTCTGGATGCTCCAATAAGATTTTTTAAATTAAACACTGGCTAAGCAACAACCAGGACCTAGAGTGGCCTGAGCACAGGGCAGAAACTAAGGCCTGGGCCCAGCTCTGCCTCCTGCTGCCAGGAGCTGAAGTGGAAGCTCAGCAGCCAGGGCCAGACTGCCCAAGCCCCATCTACCACAGCTAACAGCCCCTGAAGGCCTGACTGCCTTAGCCCCACTGGAAGGGGGTTGACAACTGGCTGGGGTTGAATGCCTGAGCTCCTGCTGTGTGAGGGCTGATTTCTCTGGGGCCAAATTTCTCTCAGGGCTCCAGCAACTGCTGCTGGGTCTCCTGGCTGGTAAGTGTCCGCCAGCCAGTTGCTGGGTGGGCTCCTGCAGGGAGGCTGTCCACGTGTTGGTTGCTGGGTGGGCTTCTGCAGGATGGGGCGGGGGGAAGGGCGGAGGAAAGGCTGCTGTCCACGGCCATTTGCTGGGCAGACTCGTTTGTGGGAGAGGGGGCTGTGTACTCCTGCCCCAGGGACGCTGCTCCATGGCTGCTGCGGGTACTCCCCTGACTAGTTGATCTGTGAGCCTCCTGCTGTGGGCCCATCCTCTGACCAGCTGATGGGCAGGAGCCCTTGTGTCACCGCAGGGCCGGCCTCCAACCAGCTGATGGGTGGGTCGGGTGCTGTCTTCTAACCAACTGATGGGTAGGGTGCTACTGCGGCAGCACTGTCTGCGGGCCAGTTGTGTTTATGGCCTCGGGAACCCTTGCTGAAGGGACTGCTGCACCCTGGGGGACTGCTGCACCCCCGGGCTCACAGCTGCTCCAGCCTTACCAGGTCGCAGAAGGTGGGGTGGGATAGCTCAGTGGTTTGAGCATTGTCCTGCTAAAGCCAGTGTTGTGAGTTCATTTCTTGAGGGGGTCATTTAGGTATACGGGGCAAAAATCTGTTGTATGCTTAGGAAGGCCTGTTTGCTTAGGAAACTGACAAATGGCTCTACAGACTTAAGGACTCTCAGTCCACTTTATGATTGTTGAGCCTTCATGCTCTGGCTCCCCAGAGAAGACCCTTCAGACCCCTTCCCATTTCTGCCAGGGACCTTCTAGGCATAACCCACCTAGAAGGAGGGGCAGGGGCAACAACAATAACAATGGTAGAAGATATCCCCACTCTTGCTCAGGGCTCTACTAAGCAACCACCAGGCCCTAAACCCAACTTCTGAAGTTTACCCCAAGGACGGTCTTCCAGCCTCTTTTTCAGATCCTTTCCCCCCTTTTGTGAACTGTCTGTCCCATTTCTACCATGCCTGGACCCAGATTCCAACTGATGGGTCCTCAGCATGATAGGAACGGGATATTCTGTCCAGTTCTGTTCCCTCCCTCCATACCACTGCCCTTCCCCATCCCTCTTCAGGGACCCTTCTCACGAGCAACTGCTCCTGCAGAAGGTTCACTCCCTGCTGTTGCTGGGGGCTATAGAGGAGGTTCCTCTCGAATTCAGAGGAAGGGGTTTTTCCTCCCGCTATTTTCTTATTCCCAAGGCCAATGGAGGGCTTCGACCCATCCTGGATCTGCAAAACTTGAATGCTTACATAAAAAAGTACAAGTTTCACATGATCTCTCTAGCAACTATTATTCCCTCAATGGATCCAGGAGACAGGTACGCTGCCCTTGACTTAAAGGACGTGTACTTCCATATCTCTATAATCCTGTCCCACAAGAGGTTCCTGAGGTTCGTAGTAGGGGACTCCCACTAACAGTTCAGGGTACTCCCTTTTGGCCTTTCCACTGCGCCCAGGGTGTTTACCAAATGTATGGCGGTAGTAGCAGCATTTCTGCGTAAACATCAGGTGCAGGTCTCTCTTTACTTAGACAACTGGGTAATCAAGGCAAGGTCCCAATCTCTAGCAACCCAGCATGTACCCTAGTCAGGGAAACTTTTCACAATCTTGGGCTCATCCTCAATGAACCCAAATCAACTCTATTTCCCACCCAAAGAATAGAGTTTATAGGGGCCCTCCTTGATTCAACGGTTGGGATAGCATCCTTTCCAAAATCGTGCTTCCAAGCATTGGCAGACATCACCCATTCCCTCCTACGATTCCCAACCACCACAGCCAAGAACTGTATGGTGCTGCTGGGACACATGGCCGCCTGTGTTTACGTTGTGCAACACGCCAGGCTGCGCCTTCACCCCTTGCAAGTGTGGCTTGCTCATGCCCACAGACAAGGGAGGGATCCCCTAGACTTTGCGGTTACCCTCCCACAACAAGTGCTGGATTCTCTCCGTTGGTGGGTCTAACCTCAGGAAGTCTGTTCAGGGGTCCTGTTTGCAAAACCCGAACCTACTCTAGTACTAGTGACAGATGTCTCGGCTATGGGCTGGGGGCCCAACTCGGCAATCAGAGAATACAAGGACTCTGGTCCCAGTCGAAACTCACACTCCATATCAATGTACGAGAATTGAGAGCGGTCCGCCTGGCATGTCAGACTTTTAGGGTCAATCTCCACTGGAGATGTGTATCGTCCTTACTGACAATACCACAGCAATGTTTTATATAAACAGACAGGATGGTGCTTGGTCCTCTCCCCTTTGTCAGGAAGCCCTCGCCCTTTGGGAATTCTGTATTGCAAACTTGATACTTCTGCAAGCGTCATGCCTCCCGGGGCTTCAGAACGAGCTCACGGACAGATTCAACCGCTTGTTCCAGATGCACGAGTGGTCTCTAAACCTGGACATTGCCCACTCAATTTTCCTACACAGGGGATTTCCCCTAATAGACTTGTTTGCCACACGGGCTAACAGGAAGTGTCACCAATTTTTCTCCTTCCTCAACCACTGCCCAGGCTCAGTAGGGGATACCTTTCACCTGTCCTGGGCGAGGTATCTGGTGTATGCATTCTCCCCATTCCCCCTCCTCCACAGGGTACTTCTCAAGGTCCTCAGGGACAAGGCCTCTATGAGTCTCATTGCCCCGGCATGGCCCCACCAGCATTGGTTTACAAAGCTAATGAACCTTTCGGTGTCCCCTCCGATAACGCTCCCTGTGTTCCCAGTGCTAATATCACAGGACCACGGGCGTCTTCAGCACCCAACCTCCGCTCCCTTCACCTAACAGCATGGAAGCTCCATGGCTAAATCCGCTTGAGCTGCAATGCTCGCAGCCAGTTAGAGAGGTCCTTTTGGGTAGCAGGAAACCCTCACCCCATGCCATATACTTGGCCAAATGGAGGTGCTTTTGGCATTGATCTCACTGATCCTTGACTATATCCTGCACCTAAAACAGCAGGGCCTGGCCATCTCATTGCTTAAGGTTCATTTGGCGGCCATTTCGGCCTTCCACCCGGGTGTCCAGGGAATCTCCATTTTTTGCAGCCCTTTGGTAATTAGGTTCCTTAAGGGAATAGAGAGATTGTACCCACCGTTCCGTCAACCGGTGCCCCCATGGGATCTCAACTTGGTCCTATACTCCCTAATGAGAACCCCACTGTGAACCCTTGGCTACCTGCCACCTTCCCTACCTTTCTTGGAAGGTGCTATTTCTCGTGGCAATAACCTTGACGAGAAGAGCGTCTGAACGTAGAGCTCTCACCTCTGAACCCCCTTATACAGTCTTTTACAAAGACAAGGTGCACTTACGTCCCCACCCTGCCTTTCTACCTAAGGTAGTCTCTTCTTTTCATATGAACCAGGATATTTTCTTGCCTGTGTTTTTTCCAAAACCATACGCCATGGACAGGGACCGTGTGCTACACACCTTAGACGTTAGACGGGCATTGGCTTTCTATATTGAAAGAATGAAACCTTTTCATAAGTCACCTCAGCTCTTTATTTTGGTGGCAGAGAGAATGAGCGGGATGCTTGTGCCCACACAACACTTATCCTCCTGGATTACTTCCTGCATTAAGTTGTGCTATGAACTATCAAAGGCTCCGGCACCACCTCTGATGGCACACTCCACCAGGGCTCAGGTGACTTCCGCTGCTTTTCTGGCACAAGTCCCCATCCTGGACATCTGTAGAGCAGCGATGTGGTCTTCGGTCCACACGTTTACGTCCCACTATGCCATCACCCAGCAGACGAGAGATGATGCCGGCTTCGGAATACAGTCCTCCAGTCCGCGACCAGACAAACTCCAGACCCTCCTCCAAGGTAACGGCTCACAAGTCACCTATTGGAATGCACATGAGCAATCATTCGAAGAAGAAAAAATGGTTACTTACCTCTCATAACTGTTGTTCTTCGAGATGTGTTGCTCAAGTCCATTCCAAATTCCTCCCACCTCTCCACTGGCGGAATTTTTTCTGGCAAGAAGGAACCGAGCGGGGATGGGGTGGGGGAGAAGGGCGGGTAGGCAGGGTCATATATATGCTGCCATAAAGGCGCCATTCTAGGGGTCTCCCCTGCCGACCCTACGGGTACCACTAGGAAAAAGCTTCTGGGGACTGTGCATGCACGGCGTGCACACACCTATTGGAATGGACATGAGCAACACATCTCAAAGAACAACAGTTCCGAGAGGTAAGTAACGTTTTTTTCTATTATTCTATGGGACGACAGAGATAACACGATCTATCCTACAAGTAGCTGAATTCAAACAAGCTGTGGGAGGAGAGGGGAGGAGCAGGAACGCGGCATGCTCAGGGTAGGAGGCGAGGAAGAGGTGGGGCTGGGGTGGGGATTTGGGGAAGGGACTCAATAGGCGCGGGACAGAGGTAAAGGTGGGATGGGCTGGGGACAGGGAGGGTTGAGCACCCACTGGCGCCTGGAGAAGTTGGTGCCTATGGGTTATTGGTCAGAAAATGCTCAAGGTGAGAGAGAATTTGGTTTTTCCTTACAATGACTGTGTTTATCTTTTTAGAAATGTGGTAACCACATTGTCTGCACCAAAAGCTCTGCACAAACTTGGACATGCACCTTCCCCAATATACACACAGATAAAGTAGTGAAGAAATCCCAACACTCACTGAGGGATAGAGGGTCCGGTCTGTTTGAGGAAAGTTTCATAAAGCACAAAGAACTGAGTCTTGGGGAGTACAGGGGCAGGCGAGGGAGGGTCACTGATTAAATCAACCCATGATGGAGTATTCATCCTAAAATAACATGAATGGAAAGGAAATATGAGCATCGGGAAAGGAATTCTCTTCTGTATTTCCTGCCTCCTCATATAACATAATCTACATTAGTAGCACTGAATGATTCCACCTTCTAGTAAAATCAATGTTAATGCAACTTTCTTCCATTGTCTAATAAAATCTTTATTGTTCCATCAATGGAAATTTCAAACTAATTTGGGGAACTAGGCTCCTGCAAACTCCTAAATTCTCATATCATCTAAATGGGCAAGAGAGAGGAAAAGCAGTGAGCCCCATGACTCCCTAATCCTTTACATGGCCATCAGTTGTCCCACCATGTGCTTTATTTTATCAGCCATTCTTGTTAGTCTTAGTCCCTACCAACAGAGAAAAGAAACTCAATTGAATCAGTGATGGAGTGTTATACTACTCAGAGGCAAAGGATTTTAGGGAATAATCTCTTTACATGTGCTTATTGAGATATTTGGAGGAGCTCTCAGTATCCCATTCCTCAAATGACACTAGAGAAATACCTTTATAAGTAGTTTGTCCTCCTAGCAGGACTGTTCCTTACCCCCTGCCTATCCTACAGTCCCAGTGGACTACAGAGAGCAAAGTTGAGATCACACTAAACATATGACTGCTGCCTTTTCTGTTCCTAATTCCCTTATTTTCTCACTCTTGAGAGCATCATAACTGAGAAAAATGGGTCCCAAGCTCTAGATGTGGGCAGTCCCAGAGTACCTTAGATCCAGATTTTGCCAGGGTTCAGGTAGGACACAGACCTCTGGCTAAGGAAGAGGTTTTTTTAACAGCGCTGTATCCACAGTTTCAGAAAGATGGGGGCCCTGTTCCACACACGTACCTGAAACCCTGCAGCCCCCAAAGTATTCTAACCTAGGGCAAGGAGTATGCTCATTGCCAGAATTACCTGATGAATGGGAATTGATGGGCCTTTTTGAGAGGTGAAGAGGCTTCATTGGGGAAGAAAAAGTAGGTGAGGGGCCAAAAAGTAGCTGCAAGTTGGCTGCGGACTTGTGGTCTGACTCCAGATGGAGCCTTCATCCTAAATAAAATGGAAACAACAAAATGTTAGGAATGGGTAGGGCACTGTCTATCAATTTATGGCTGGAATACACAGTATGTTCATTATTCCATTCCTCTGGGTAAAATGATAGACAATATCCCAATGAGTTCCTAATAAGAGCATTTTACCAATAACCAAAGCAATTTATGAACAGTGGATTTAAGGAATGCTGTGAACAGTAGAGGAGCTAAAGGATTGCTGATTCCAGTATTGAGCAGGAAACCTAATTTAAAAGAGTGGCTTAATGAGTTTTTGAGGCATATAAATATTATTTTATATAAATATAAATATTATTTTAGGAGGGGATCTCTGAGACAAACCCAGACATTTAACCACTCAACTGCTTGGGGGTTCAGAAGGAGACATGCAACACTATACACTAAGCAGAGTTGTTTGCAGGATTATATGTGCAACTGGCAGTGGTCTACATGGTATTCTGAAGCTTTTTCGCTAAGCTATGTGGCCCAAACTCTGATCTTTTTCCCCATCACCACAACCCCCATATACTCTGTCACTCTGTACAGTGTGTACAATGTAAAACTTTTCATATCTTCTTACCAATAATCCAGCCTTGACTTTAGATAGTCCATCATCCACTAATGTGGTCCTCAGATCTTAACTGAATAAAAATAGAGATATTTACATTAGACATTAGGGAAATCTTCCATGCAGTTAAAGAGAGATGATCTGACAGTTGGGTGACCCCTTTTTCTTGTGTTATGGGAAGAGGTAAATAATACTTCCCTCGTTTGATAGATGGATAGAGAGATGTGGTGGTGATTGGTGCTAATATATATTTAGGATCACTGTCTAGACAGAGGATTATTGAATTTTGAAAATAGGACTGTTTATCAGGTTGGTACTCATTAATGACAGGGCAAAGGAATTCACTGAACAAAGAGGTGATCTCTGCAACTGAACATGGCCTTAAAACTGTTTCTATATCTCTTACAATAGCCCTCTGTTTAAAGGACTGATTAAGTCATATTCAAGGTTTGTCCCAGCAAACAAACCCAGTGAGCTAATGTGACAGTGAAGTGTTCTGCTTTCTTTAGGACAAGTTCAAAATTAGGTTTGTTGCAGTTGAAAAGGCAGTTAACAGCTGCTTTATCAGTGCAATTAATATGGTAATGAAATAAATTAAACACCAACATTGTAAACCAAGAGTCAAATAACTTCTGAGCAAATCCTATGGCCTTAACTCTCTCAGAGTTCTTATTTCTATAATGAATTTAATATAAAGAAAAGTCAGAGCAACACATGCTCCTTGAACAAATCCTTTGCCAGATCTACCCATTGTGCCCCAAAGAAGTGGAAAATGCACAGGCTATTGCACTAGGATTATAGTGGATTTGCATTAGGTCACCTAATCAATGTTTTTGAAATCCATAAAACAGGGAGTGGACACAAAGGAGGGGATAGCAAAACAACTAGATTTTAACTTACAAGGGGTAATCCAATAGACACAGATACCACTAATATGTGCATATATGGGATAAAGTGAGCCTCACTGATATTGAATTTATAAGACTCCTGGATTAGTATGGGGAACATTATTTAAGGACCATATTTATTTTCCTAGATTATTTCAAGTAGGATGTGATTTTATTCTGAGTCTTTTAAAATCTCATAATTGAAGTAGAATTGATGTTAATAAAACTAGAGAATTTACATTATGAAGGGAACTGAGTGGATTAGGGGATTGATCCCCAGAACACTTCTCTTTATATCAGCCAGAACACTTCTCTTTATATCAGCCAGATCAGTATTGAAAGCAAGCCAAGAAGATCTCAGAAGTCTGGCTCTCAACCCCCATCACTAACTACAATGAAAATATCCACCTGAACAACAAATGATCCATGTGAAAACCCCCATGACTGAAGGTGTTGATATCACAAGTATAAGTAAACAACAGACAGTTTAAAAAAGAGTAGACAGCAAGTAATATTCAGGTATGCCTGAAATGTCTTGAAAGTCAAAGCTGCTGTTTGATTCAGCATCTCAACTGACATTCTGTCTATAATTCCTGTTATACTAGGTTGAGATTCTTTTCAGGATTTTTTTTTTGGTTAGCTTTGTTTTTGTTTGGCTCATTTAGGTTCAAAGTTACAGGAATAATCTATCTAATGCCCACAAAGAATTAGGCTGAAACCCCTATGGCCTCACAACTTCATTCATAAAAGACTCTCACAGTTCTACTGTGTTGGGTACATGAAAAAAATCACTTACGTCTGAGGTCTGAATGCCAAATCTTAAATGCTATGTAACAGAAATTGCCAAAATTGCTGCAGTACAGCACAGCACCAACTGTCTCTCTCTGAGGCCAGGTTGAGCACTGACTTTTATTCATTGCCTCAGTAGCTTTGCTTGGGTTAGAGGATGTCACCATGAAGGGTGTGGTACAGTTGTCATGACAACCAGGTGTTAACCCCCCCCAAAAGGGGTGATGTAGTAGCTGTTATGTATATGTGCATCCCTGCCTGCCCTGCCCATTTGTTTGTGATTATATGCCCTCTCTATAAACTACCCAAAAAGATAAATAAGAGCTCCAATTTTAGGGAGAAATGGTGGTAATTCTCTTTTTGCTCAAGTGACAGATTCCTATTTTTGGAGCTGAAGATCCTTAGTTCTGCTTCCAATGCTTAGATAACAGTATCGGATGTGTCTCTGGGGTGTTTTTGCAATCAGCGCTAGTTCAGTAGAAGCAGTTCATCACATAAGGGATGACAAGTAGCTCGAGAGAGGAGGATAGAACAAGAGAATCAGGAGATCTGGGTTCTTTTTGTGGTTCTGCTTCAACTGACTGTGACTTTTAGAAACTTCTTAACATCTGTGCCCCAGGGACAGACTACAAATAATATTTCAATTATCTACTTTGTTTTTTTTAAGTAAAGCACCTGCTTAAGACATTTTGTGTTACAGACTATAGGTTAACTGACTTTACTTTTAAAAATAAAACTGCTCCATGGATGTGATATCTCAAACTTTATTTAGCACATACTACATAGATATGTAATACTACTATGTATGAAAGGGCTCATTTACCTGAAGTTCCTTCGGCCATTTGTCAATTCACTCTAATTCCCTTAGTGTGGTATGCTATATGAAATGCTGTAGCAAGAGTCTCTCTCTTTTGGCTTTAAAACATACAATTAAGCATTGATCTCTGCTGCTATGGGTCTTACCAGAAGATACAAAAAGATCTGATGTGATGTCTACATTCTTGCCAGAAAGCACCACATATGAGACTGCCAAACATGATGGATGTGATCAGAGATGTGAGCCAAGCTAAATATTAGTGTCCTGCCTTAGCTGTTCTGAAAGCCAGAGGTGCATGGTTTTGCAGTGCTTACAAGGAAACCGTTGAAAGAGAAATTGTTGCCATGGTGCTGCTGTCACAGAAGTTTCAGGAGTATTCCAGAACTTGGATGGTGAAGGAGATGGATTGTTGTGGCTGGATTCTTAGGAGGTTCAGCAGTCTGTTGTGTTGGGAGCTGCTATTCCCGCCAGTGCTTGTACTAATTTGTGCCGACAGCTTCTTCAAGCTGTGGCTGGTAAAGATCTTTATCTGCCAGAACCAAAGTCATGTAATAGATGATTCTGCTTCTTTCTGTGCAGGAAAGTAAGTACGGATGTTCATTTAGTCTAGTCACAAACTACAGTGTGGAGCAGATAGGTGTTATCTCCATTTTAAAGATTCATCAACTGAGGCACTGAGAGTTAATACTGATAAATATCCTATTAAATATCAAACAATAAATATATCACCTTTTTATTTATATGCATTACTTTTTATTTATCTCATGTACTAGAACTGTCATATTCACATTTTCATTAATCAGTGATATAATGCTTCCCTCTTAGTTTCTCCAAGTCTTTCTCCCAGTAGACTAGTTTATTTTTATTTATATTTGTTGAAAAGAACACAGAAAACAAGAAAAAACATGTATATTTTATTTATCTATCACAACTTAATATTTGTCAAAAACAAAACAAAACCCAAAAACATGAAATCCCTGATAGCACAGTATGAACTGTCATACAGAGCTAAGTAATTTCACAGGCTGTTAGTACTGCTTCCTCTCTCTCATTTTTAAATTCTTTTTTCTGACTCTATATTGGTTTTAGTTTCTAATTTTATTTTCATTTTTTGTCACTTTTGCAGAGATGCACATGATCTCTCAAAGCACATATTTGTTGTAGTTGTGTGCTTTTTCAGATATCCAAGTCATGTGTGTGATTTTAGAGTGATTTTGTGTGGTAACATCCTGAAAAACTTAACACATTTTAATTCAGGAACAAACCAAATAGAATGACTGATGGAGATGGAGGTGGGAAAATTGCAGAATGCTGCTCATTCATCATAATAGCTTGATATTAATAGATTATGAACACATTTTCTCTATTACTAACTGCTGTTGGCAAGAGATTTGTGTATCTGGTGATGTGGGCATCATGACAAATTTTAGTAAAAGTCATAGGAAGGTCATAGTTATGTTAAAAATAACCCAATTTGGATGTATTCAAATTAACCCTTTTAACTATATAACAATAGTATTAATCAGATAACTTTTCCCTCCCAAACCACTCAGCATATAGTACAACTATATTGTTCAGTTACATTACATATTTATGTATGTGCACGTGTATATATGTGTGTGTGTGTATATATATAATTAAAAATAAATTAAAGCCTTTACCAAAAATAGAAATGTAATTTCTAAGATACAAACAATTTTGACTGAAAAAGATGTTAAGAAAATAATAACCCAGAAGGAAAGATGGGAGAGGGTGCAGTGGGACGGCTGCACACTCCTGGAGAATGGGTTAAAAGCAGCCAAGTTAGGCTGATTGGAGTAGCAGCCACATCTGTGACCAGATCAATCAGGGCCCAGCTGGCCCTTATAAGAGGGCTGGGGCACCAGGCATGAAGGAATCTCTCTCTAGCTGTGGAGAGAGAAGAACCTGGCTGCCTGGGGGAAAAGGATACCTGGACTGGAGCAAGGCTGGGAAAAGTCCAGAGGAGCTGGGGAGCTCCAGCCTGGTAACTCCCAAGGCTGAGACATCGGTAAAGGCCTTTGCAGGTAGTGCGGCTAGGAGGTGCAGCCCAGAAATAGGCAGAGGCAGCTGGTCCAACCTCCTTGATAACTTGCAGTAGCCACTGGGGTGAGGTGAGTGTAGAGCAGGAGTTGGCAACCTTTCAGAAGTGGTGTGCCAAGTCTTCATTTATTCACTCTAATTTAAGGTTTCCTGTGCCAGTAATACATTTTAATGTTTTTAGAAGGTCTCTGTCTATGTCTTTAATATATAAATAAACTGTTGTTGTATGTAGAGTAAATAAGGGTTTTAAAAATGTTTAAGAAGCTTCATTTAAAATTAAATTAAAATGCAGAGTCCCCTGCACCAATGGCCGGACCCGGGCAGTGTGAGTGCCACTGAAAATCAGCTCGTGTGCCACCTTTGGCACGCATGCCAGAGATTGCCTACCCCTGGTGTAGAGGGCTCCCCCTGGGAGGAGAGATCTAGAGCAGGGGCCCCCAAACTTTTCAGGCCACAGCCCCTTACCACAGACCAGCGGCCACTCGTGGCCCTCTGGGGGTATGTCCGCTGAAATGCCGCCGCAGAAAGTGGAAGCTTCCGCTTTCCGCGGTGGCATTTCAGCGGGACCAAAATAGTCCGCTCGGGAATTCGGCACTCTCCTGGGCGTGCGTGGCGGCACCGGGGTCTCACGCACCCCCTGGGGTGGGCTCACCCCAGTTTGAAGACCACTGATCTAGAGCATGGGGCTACTGCTGGGGCAGAACCCTGAGGTAAAGGGCACTGGGGTCTGCGAGGGACGTCGTGGGCAGTGGCAGGCAAGACATCAGCCAGTAGGAGGTGATCCATTTGCTGGAGAGCTAATTCCCAAGACTACCAGCAGGTGGTGCTGTGCCAGTCAGTCTTTCTTTGCTACGGAGGGATTTGGACAAAGAAGTTGATCTGGATGAGTGGGTATCTATGTGGGAAAGGGGATATACAACTTCCATTTGTGTAGCTCATAAATGAGATTTATATAAATTTACTGTGTAAATGACATTAGACTTCAGTGAAGATCCATCATATTGTTGCTGCTAGAGAAAAGCTCTGTTAGAGAGATTGTGGGGAAATGGGAACATACTTACGCATGTGGTAGTTGTGTCCATGAATTAGAAAGTTTTGAGAGGAAATTATTAAAGAGATTCATCTTATGACAAAATGCTGGCTTCCTAGAGATCCTCTGAGTTGCTTACTTAATGCTCCAGTAAAGGATCTGCATTTTAAACAGAATGACAAAGTATTTTCTTCTTATTGCTAGCAGCTAGACTTTGTATTGCACATTACTGGAAAATGCGCCTCCTCCTCCTATGGAATTGTGGTATATAAATATGGGGTGTTGTATAAGAAAGTAAAATATGGACTATCCTTGTAGTGGAAACTCTTTCCCACCAAATACGCAAAAGAAACTCCAGAAAGAGGATAGGTTTTTAGAAATTTGGTTATTCTTTTTAACATACTGAGAGGAGAAGAACTCAGTCAGCAAGCCAGAATCTTTAGCCAGGTTCTCTGAATATTAATCTGATCCTGAATAAGTAATTAGTAATGTATAATTAGTATGATTACAATCAGTAATGTAACTTTGCCTAAATAACAAATTTCAAAAATGCAAATTAGAAGAACCAAAATACTGAAAGTTTTTCCATTTTTTTTTATGAAATAAACTTGTCTCAGTGGTTTCAAAAAGACCAGGATGAAATGGTTAAGTCAGATCTCCAGTGTATAAGAACAGTAAGAAAAATGTGTGCACATTGCTAACAGTGGCAACTTTGGACACTTTCCTTTTCCTAGAAACATTTCTTGGTAAACCTTGTACCTAGAAAGTAATGGCCATTCATATGTAAGCATTTGTTAACAGTTATTGCATCATGGCATCTAAGACTATTTCTGGCATCTGATTTTTAGTACATTCTCGGATATGTAGAAAAATAGAAACAATTAAATTCTTTTTGGACAATTCCCAACAGGGCAGCAACAAATTGGAGGATTGTGAACAATTGTTGGACAAGAAGCGCAATAAAGAAAGCACACAAATAAATGCAACTGTGCTGGGGTGTTCACCCCCACACTTTCCTTTCAAGGGTTAATGCAGACTGAGAAGAGGGCTAATTAACCCAATAGGCCACAGTGGAGAGGAATCAGATGACTAAGTAATGCACTGGTTGAATGAGGAAGCCAGCTGAGGAGGAACAAGCTGGGCTGCGATTATACAAGCAGGAAATTGGCAGCAGAAGAGGGAAAGTCTATAATCACTCTCTGGGAGAAGGGAGATGTGTTTGGTTTGGCAAACCTGTGAGAGGAGAAGTCAGGACAGGGCTCAGGGATTGCTGGCTAAAGGGTTTCTGAGCCAGAACCTAGCGTAGCAGGCTGGCCCGTGTTCCCTTACCAGCCATTTAACAAGTTGTACTACATGGCAGTGAATGGGAAGACTGCTTAGGACTGCTGAAGGAAGTCTTTGGTATCCCAGAAAAGGAAAACAAGGTGACCTGGTTGGAAGAGTGAGTAATAGAGTTTTCATACTTTATAATAGTTATTTGTCATAGTTAGTTCTTGTTGTTAAGAGTTCTTGGGGATTCTCCCCAACAACATTTTCCCTGGTTCTGGGGTATGCCCCGGTCCCCAAGGCTCAAACTCTGCGAGGACTGTAGCAAGTTTATGCTGAAGAGTGATCCGCACTCTTCCTATCTACGGTGCCTCGGGGAGAGCCACCAGAAGGACAAGTGCAGAATCTGCAAGGGATTTTGCCCTAGAATCCTTAAAAACCAGTATCAAAGGCTGAAAATCTTGCTAGTCGAAGCGGCACTCCAACTGCAATCAGACCCGGGGTCAGCAAAATCCATGCCAAGCACTTCCTTATCAGTCTGCAGTGTTCTGGCGCCGATGGTCCATGAGCCAGTACTGAGGAAGGACCCTAGGAACTCATAGCACTGCCACGGCTCTGCCCATAAGAAACTTTCTTCTGTCTGGCACCGTTCTCAGTCCCCGATGCCACAGAAGAAAAAGGCCAGATAGTTAAGGATATCCAATTTGTAAATTAATTCCAGTTCAGCAGATTCTTGTTGGAGTCTGTTTTTGAAGTTTTTCTATTGTAAAATTAATTTAGGCTTGAATAGAGACTGGGAGTGGCTGGGTCATTACACATTGAATCTATTTCTCCATGTTCAGTATCCTCACACCTTCTTGTCAACTGTCTGATATGGGCCATCTTGATTATCACTACAAGTTTTTTTTTCTCCTTCTGATAATAGCTCATCTTAATTAATAGCCTCTGCTCTCCTCCCCTCCCCCATGACTTTCCTGTGGCCTTTGCACTCATGCAGGGCCCATCAATGTGGAGATCATTTGCCATCACAATGTTTCACATCTGCTCATTAGATTAACACCCTGCACAGAATTTAGAAGCACAAACATTTGTGCAATGACTCAGATCACTGTGCATACTTAAAGGCAGAAGCTTAGAAACTTTTTTGATCTTTAAATTGACTCTCTAATTTAGAGAAGAACAAACTGATATAAGTGAAGATAGATTTCTCTTTGCTTGTCCTGTTATTTCCTTAACAACCTAAAGGATAAGTGCACCAGTGTCCTGCTGTAACAGAGCCCTCATACTGCTCATGCCACAAATTAGACAGAGACCACTTCTGTGCAAACACCAGTGCCCTTTTATTTCCTTGTATGTTCCCGTTACCACTTATATACACCAGTTCAGTCCAGCTAGCCCCTTGGGGGACAGCTCGCAGGCTCCTCCCTTTCTGCCCTCCCCTTCCTCCTGCACTTCTTCCCTGCTAGCTTTATAAAGCCTCCTGGCCCATAAAGCCCACGTGTGTTTTTTTCTTTAGCTCTGCAACGAGTCACACCCTGCCAGCTCCCATTAATTTCCCTTAATGGGAACTGGGCTCTCAGGGCTGAACTAACAGGGGCTAGTTCAGAACCTCCTGGCTAGCATCCTGTTACATTTGCACAAAGTGGACTTTGTGCAGGAAACTGAGTGGCTTGGAGGGACAAAGTGACTAGGGTTTGTGTCCACTGGATTCATGTAATTAGAGACCAATGACTTTGCTTGATCTGTTCTTTGACCTGTTTTCCTCTGTGGTGGTCTCTGGAGAGTTGGACCACAGGTTTGCTACACAAGACTTTGTCTTCCAACCCTGGCATATCAGACCAATAGAAGTTCCACAGCTGTTGGGATCTTCTACAGCCTCTGCACCTCCTGGTGATTGCTTTCTACCTGTATTTAGAGTGACTGTTTAGTTACTGCTAGTGGCATAGTAAGTGGGTCACAGACTCCTATTTCTGAGAATCTTGGATGGTTTTATAATGTCCTGGCTCATTTTGCAACTGAAGTTCTCAATGTTAGCTTTGTGTAATGAAGACTTTTATAACATCTCACCTCCAACTCAAGTGCCTTGAAGTCCAAAAGGCATCTGTAAAGTGGCATGCATTTTGGAATGTCCTTAAATATATATGCTAACTTTTCTGGTGATTGCCTGAGAATGATTGTGGCAGGTCAGTAAGTTCCAGTGTGTTCATGAGTCATAGTCAAAATTTTGATGTTAAAGGTCACTAACAAGTTAAATACATCACTAAGTTTCTTTGACATGGTGAGATGGAGTATTTTATTCTTGGAGTGTTAGATTTCCCAGGAGATTGGACTCCAGTTGTGTGAAATGCAATAAAATCAGGTGTCTAGAAGAGAAAAAGCTTTTAAAGTTGAACTAAGGAGTTTTCCCTTTAACATAAAATCCTTTATCTTAGTGAAGGCTATGGGAAGATGCATAAATACTAACAAGCACATGTAATAGAAAGTATGGGAATTAGTCTGTACGAGAGTCAGTAGGTCCTCCGAGCCACTGGGGGCAGTGAGGAGCTACTGCCTCGCTGCAAAGCCTTGGCCACACCTCCCAGTCAGGGGGGGAATTAGGGTCGGGAGGTGGGCTGTCAAGAGTCAATAGCGCGCCCCTCAGGCAGGGGAGCGCCCGCAGAGAGTCGGTAGCGTGCCCCTCAGGCAGGGGAGCACCAGCTAGGGTTTGGGGTGCACCAGCAGGAGTCAGGGTTGTCAGCCACAGCTAGCTCCGGTTCCCCCTCAGTGTCCGCCTCGTCCCCGTCAGCCACGGGTCACTGCTGGGCTCCAGTGGTTCCTCTGGGTACTCAGCTGCTAGCCGCTCTGGTTCCCCCGCAGCGTCCGCCTCCGCTGGTCACTGCGGGGCTCCGGCAGTCCCTCGGGGTACTCAGCTGCAGGCAGGTCTGGAAACCCCAGTCCTTCCCCCAGATCAGGGTTCCCTGGTCACAGGGCCTCCCCTGGCTCGGCAGCAGGGTGGGAAGGGAGCAGCCAGCGGTCTGCGTCTGTCTCCCTCCCTCCCTGGTGCTGCTCTAACTGAGCTAGGAGCTCTTTCCCTTCCTGGGGGCAGGGCCAGCTTGGTCTGGGCCCACACACTCCAGCTGTAGGAGTGTTTCTTTCCCCTCTGGCTCAGAGGGAGGCCATCCAGGCTCCCTACACAGTCCCTCTACGTTTTGCCTCCCCAAAAGACAAGCCTATGCTGCAATTTCATAGACAGACATCTTACAATCCAAAGGTGTTCAGATCCCTAGTTCTGCTTTGGCCTATTTGAAAAGACAGAGTTCCATTTCAAAATTTTTGTCTGGATTTTTGAAGAGTCCCCAAGATTTGGCATTGTTCTGGTCTGGGATTTTGATTCAGGGCCATCACTCGTGTAAAGAAAGTAATCCAGAGCCACTTTTTCATTAGACATCTTCCAAGCCATCCAGGTCTAGTTTATGATCCTCACCTTTCTTTTGGGTAGACTGGGTTTGATGTCTCAGCTTCCATTGTGGGGAGTGCTGGGAGGAGTCTAATGGAGTGTATGCTAGAAGAGCAACAGCAGCCTCTGAAACAGGAAAGTATGAGCCTCTTCCACACCAGTCTAGCAGAGAACTGGGGAGAGGAGGTATTACCAGGGCTCAGCATTCACTCTGGCTCCCTCCCCTTCCTGCTGCCAGTTGGTCTAGTCTGGGTCAGTAAATTTACCCTCAGGAGGGCTAGAGTCAAGGAAGGCTCTTTATGCCCTTCCTTCTTTGCTCAGTTGGGAAGAGCCAGCTAAATTTTTCCCCTAAATGCACAGCAAATGCTATACATCTCTGCAACCTAACAAACTGATAGATGCCAGGAAAGGATGAATATTTATCTGAATGAGTTTGCCACTTGGTAACATCTCTTTGGGTACTAAGCCTTTGCTCCTAAGCTTTCTTGCTGGCAGTCAACTTAGAAACTGAAAAGCCAAACTGCTCTGATCAGACCAGCTTGACTGCTTTCCTGTCTGATAATGCAATTTTCTGTTTGTAATCTGGTGTGGATCTTGCCCCACAGCAGCAACCCATTCCACAAGAGGCTCTTGGACTGGAAAGTGACAGCACTTTCATGCCCTGTGTTCTGGGACCAGGCAGGAACCAGCTGCTGCCTGCTTGTCTCGAGGTTGCTCTAATTTATGCTTTGCTTCCCAGAACATCCTGTGGTTCTTGGGAAGCAGCTAATAGACAAACTAGTGTGCTCTGGCTACACCCTTTCCCTGCCACCAACAGTGGGGGCTAGGAGCAGGTTGTACATGAACCAGAGCTGAGGATATCCTTTTCCTCCCACTTCAAGACACCTTTCCACTATTAGAATGGCATAGATGGGCCTTGGAGTAGAAATTAGAAGGCGGCCCATACACTCTTCTGCTGCTGAGTTGTGGGCTGCCTGTGCTGGAAGCATGACCCAGTCATGTGCTAGTAGTTAGATATGGGAGACTGGTTATTGCTTGATCTTGGGGAAGAGTGATATCTGTGGCAGTAGCTCACATCACTGAATAATCCTATTTGTTTTATCAGTGTGTTAAATCTTGCGAGAGCTAGGAGGTTTTAAAATGGGAAATCTAGAAGAACCACAAAGGAATTGTCATGACTCAAGTGAGATGTCTTATTTATTTATTTTTTTCATCTTTCAGTGGTGCAACTAATTGAATGTTTGTATATCAGATACTCGTTATGCCTGTGTGACACTGTTTCCTTTACACCTTCACATTCTGGCTATTTCTTCAGAATGAATAGTTTGAAACTAACAAAATTTGAGTTCATTGTACACATTCTGTACATCAATGATTTCTTGTTGCTAGGCCAAGGGTGGGCAAGCTGCAGGACGGATGTGGGCTGCGGGACTGTCCTGCCTGGCCCCTGAGCTCCGGGTGGTGGAGGCTACCCCGGTCCCTCCCCTGCTGTTCTCTCTCCTCTGGAACTACACAGCCACACGGGCAGCGCTCAGAGGGGTGGGGGTGGGGGGCTGCAAGCTCTTGCAGGGCAGCGCATCTAGCTCTCTCTGAGCTGCTGCTTTAAGCAGCATGCTAAGGGGGTGGGAAGTGGGGAGGTTGGATAAGAGGCAAGGAGTCCCGGGGGGCAATCAGGGGACAGGGAGCAGGGGGCTGTTGGATGGCGGTTCTGGGCGGGGGAGGTCGATCAGAGAACAGGGACTGGGGCAGGGGTTGGATAGAGCTTAGGAGTCCTGGGTGAGCCTGTCAGAGCGTGGGGGTGTGAATAGGGGACAGGGAGCAGGGGGGCTTAGATAGGGGGCAGGGGGTTCTCTGGAGGGAGTGGTCAGGGGACAAGGAGCAGGGGGGTTGGATGGTTGGGGATTCTGAGGGGGGCAGTCAGGGCGGGAAGTGGGAGGGGGTCAGATAAGGGCAGGGTCAGGCTGTTTGGAGAGAAACAGCCTTCCCTACCTGGCCCTCCATACAATTTTGCAACCTCGGGCCAAAACGTTTGCCCACCCGTGTTAGGCAGACCATACATCCTGTTTTGGATGGACACTCCCTTTTTTTAAACCCTGTCCCAGCTGTGCCAACTTTTTTTTTTGCAGAAGTGGGCATTTGTCCCATGTAGTCTTGCCCACTGATCAAGCTGGCAAGAGAAAACAGGAAAAATGTCCACTTTTGTCAAGAAGTAGGGTGCAGAGGAATACTGGGGGAGACAGGGCTCAGATCAGCTGTGACACCAGCCCTGCGCAGCGAGGGGAGAACTCCGGATGATTAGCTTGGGCTAGCCCCACGTGAGGGGGGTGTGTGTGTTTGGCTTGGGCTGTCCCCACACTGTGTCCTGTGTTTCCTTTAGGAAATATGGTCATCTTACTTGTTGTACGCATGGGGCAGGCCTACTGTTAGTAAATTTGTTTTTCCTGTGGATTCGAAAGATCTTTGTTACACAGGATGAAATTAAGCTTCATACAGAGGGACAGCACAAAACCAGTGCATCACTGAGGTATTACTTAGTCGCTATTTCAGGAATGATGCCTGTACCTTTTGCTGGCCCATTCACAGAAGGATGAAATTCACTCTCGGAGCAGATTTTCTTTAAAACTAAGTTTCAGCAATTTGGGGAATAAATGATATTTTGCAGATTACTTCTCCAACAACAACCTGAAAACATTTTCTGAATATTAAACAAACTTTGCTGCACACCTTGTGCAGGAAGTAGTATTGTATCAATACTACAGATGGGTAAATTGAAGCAATGTTTGAATCACTTTCTTACTAGGCCTGGATTATTTATTCCGACTTCCATCCCTCTCTAACCACTAGATCTGTCTCGAGTTAAGCTTTCCATAAGTTCTTCATGCCTTTATATTGATCTTACAGAGTATGAGAAGGGGAGTGAGTAGGGTGACCAGATGTCCCGATTTTATAGTGACAGTCTTGATTTTGGTGTCTTTTTCTCATATGGGCTACTATTACCCTGTACCGATTTTTCACATTTGGTCTCTGCTCACCCTAGGTGTGAGTTTTGTTGTTTCTATTTTTAAATGCTTGGGATGCATTCAGATATTAAGGTTATATGTCCCCTATCACAACATGGGTAGACAGGGGTTTACACAGCCATCATTCTTCCTCTCCGCTTTTTCCTAACATTTTGATCCACACTAATCTTGTTAAACAAGCTTTAAACTTAATTTTCTTTTGCCACTTTACTGCAACTGTGGACAACACATTTCATTCTCTCTCTCTCATCTGATTACCCCTTTTATCCAGCTTTATCTTAAATCTGTTCTGGTGAACTGCATTGCCTTCTGTGCAATCACACCGTGGATAAATTTGACTCCTCCTCTTTTTTCCCTGTTTGTTTTAATCTCATATCTGTTCCTGGCAAAATTCTGCACTATTTCCATTTTACTCTAGAGAATCTCCACAAAATCTTTTTAGGTGCTTTAAGAATGAGGTAATAGTGTATTTTATGTGTCAGATGGCATTTTCTCTGATTCCTTGAACTATACAGTTTAAATAAATCCCCTAAAGCCGTACCCACTGAATCTGTGTTTTAATGGATTATTTCTTTGGCAGGCAACTCCAATGAAAATCATGGGGTTGCAGGATATGATTTAAGTATATTACACTCTTCCTTCTTAGTCAGTAATAAACTCATGTCACAACATGACTCTAGAACAGCCATGTCCCTTAAGTAGTATTTTTCCGATGAGGTGTTAGAATTAAGGCCCTGACCAATGATCTTCTGTCAATTTCAAATAAGCCTATCGTTAGGTTAATGATATTCCCCATATCTAAGACAAACCTGAAATTTCAGTTGCAGATGGTATTCTTCTTTCCCTGTCCTATACTGTTGCGTAGTGTTTGTGCTTTTTAAATTTGTGAGTCATTGCACCCTAAAGGAGCATTTCAGCTGTACATAAAATGCACACACAGTGAGATTCTAAAGAATAAATTATTACAGTAGTGATGAAGGGGCATCCAAGAGTGTGGCCCCATTTTTCTAGGCATTTTTTAAAAACAAGAGTAGATGGTCCCTGCCCCAAAAAACTTACAATCTAAATACATACACACCCACAGGGTGTGTGTGTGTGGAGAAGGGCAGAACACACAAGCAGAGTGAACTATGTGATGGCAGAAAATGTCATGCTAGTGCCACAATATTTTTGGTGTGGGATGAGTTAAGAGGGGATCAGCTAAATGGAAGGGAGTTAAGGGGACAGGTTGTGGAGAAGAGGGAATAAAGGATAAGTGTCAAATGAAGCTGAGGTGAAGAGATTGTGAGGTGTTAGGTGGAGGAGACAGCTGGAGCAAACAGTCAGCACAGTTCAGAGTCCATCCCAAACTGTAGAAGTTCCCGGTGGCTGAAGGTCCCCTGCTTTGGCCGCTTCTGCTCCTACTGGCTGGATCCTCTCTGCAGTTTTCCCAAAAGGCAACATTGTTGAGGCAATGGGATACACCACCTGGGTCCTAGTGCCTGCAGTCTTCAGTAGAAATCTCCCCTGACCAGTTCTGTGTTCAAGAGGGTGCTGGAGGGAGGTGTGACCCTGGCTGGGCCCCATTTTACCCTCTCTCTTTCTCTACAGTACAGCAGTCCCTGCTTTAGATGCTTCTGCTGGCTGGAGTCTCTGGCTGACTCCTCTTGGCAGTTTTCCTCCCAGGCCACAATATAAGGAAGTTTTATGCACATATCCAAGGGATGTGATTCAGTTTGTTTGACTTTGTTTTTTTTTCCCCACCTACATTGTTTTCCTCCATCCTGCTACTGTAACTCCAGATTGTTTGCTCTCCACTCTTCTAAGTGATCAAAATGTTTATTCAAGCAGTTTCACAAATGGAACAAAGCTCTCATCTGTTCAGGTCTGGCTGGTGTATATCTTTTATCAAAATGACCTGATTTGATGCTAGTATTGCTGACTCTGCAGCAGCATTTTCTCAACATGTCCTCTTTATCAGAAGCTGGAATGCCACCTCAAAGTGTCATGACTCAGCTTCATTCTTTGGGTGGTTATTTTCTCCTATCAGTCGAAGTTAACATTTACAGTCTTGAGAAAAGTGATTAAAATGGCCATTCATGTCCTGTAACCATCTTTCACCTTCCAGTAAGCTGAGGTCTAAACCATTAAGTCAGTTTGCAAAGAAGGACCCTTCCTAATAGCTTGCTCTCTATCACCATGAGCATGTTCAGACTCAAGCAGCAAACGGTTCTCTATCACTTTATTGCCTTAGCTGCTCAAAAGAGGAGAGAGAATTTGTTTGTGTGGGAATTGGACGTATGTCATACATTAACTAGGACAATTTTATCTTGATTACTATAGTGCTCTTTATACTACTCCTCCTGCTGCAGTTGCTTGTATCCTTCCTTTGTATCCCCCTCACCAGTTCTGCAAGGCAGCTGCCTGAATTGTTATAGGGCTAAGAGACCAAATTAGATGGTTTCACTGTCTCTCAGGGAGCTGACTTTAAATCTCTGGTCCATACATATTAACCAATAATCATGTTTTATACCAGTTCATTTATATAATTAGGGCATGGAACCAAGTTCCAGGTACAGTTTGTGTACAGAAATGGTATGGGTGTATCTGAATATACAAATATGCCTCCCCACTCTGACACTGAAGGCAGAAACACAGTTTGTGCTGGCTCTTAGAGGAGGTACAGGAACCCAAGCTGCTGCCTGTTTAAAGCCAATTTTCTTGTTTAATAATTCACATATTCTCTTTCTTGTATAATTGATTTTTATTTTGATCACTTTCATTTGCACTCAGACAGCATATGAGCAATGTCTATTGCACCACACAACTTGAATGCAACAACATTTTGTTGTAGAGGAGTTGTGCTAATGCAACACAAGAGTGTTTTTTGTAAAGCCTGACAATGCACCTCATTTTTCTGATGCTGAGAGCAGTGCAAGATGCTGCTCTGAACATGGAATCAGGAATTCCTGTGCCCTAATTCTAGATCGGGGTGGGCAAACTACGGCCTGTGGGCCCTTCCAGACTGTCCTCTGAGCTCCTGCCTGTGGAGGCTGCTCCAGCCCCTCCCCTGCAGCTGCAGCGCACTGCATGGGCAGCGCTCTGGCCCACGGCTCTTCCCAGGCAGCGCTACAGTGGCAGGGCTGGCTCCAGCAGGGCCTGTGCTCCTGCTGCTCTGAGCAGTGTGATAAGGGGGTGGGACTGCAAGCTCCAGTAGTGCAGTGTGTCTCTCTCCGGCAGGCCTGAGCGGCATGGTAAGAGGGTTGTGGCCAGGCTGGGCCGGGGCCTTAGATAAGGGCCAGGGAGTCCCAGGGATCTGTCAGGGGGTGGAGGTGTGGATAGGGGTTAAGGCAGTCAGGGGACAGGAGGCAGAGGGGCTTGGGGAAGGGGTGAGATTCTGGGGGGGCAGTTGTGGGAGGTTAGGAGACAAGGAGAAAGGGGGCTTAGATGGGGGTGCAGTCCTGGGGTGGTTTGTGGGGCGGTCATGGGACAGCGAGCGAGGGGGTTGGATGGGTTGAGGATTCTGAGGGAGGAAGTGGGAGGGGGTTGGATAGGGCTTGGATAGTGGGCAGGGCCACACTTCCCTACCCTATCTGGCCCTCCATACAATTTTTAACCTTGATGTGGCCCTCGGGCCAAAAGTTTGCCCATGCCTGCTCTAGATTTAGCCCTTACTCCCTCCAGTGATGAGTAGAAGCTTTATAGAAGTAGAGCACAGGGAAGAGGTTAATTCAGGTCAGATTGAGATTGGCAGTGGGTCAGGCGGGGTCCCTTAATAAAAAGACATAGACCACCCTCTTTAAGACAGCAGAGAAGGAAGCTCTAGAGTGGGCTTCACACACCCGCAGGTACTTTCTGTGTACCCTGTACTCCAGTATGCCTAGAGTACAAAACTGCCCTTCCTGCCAAACAAGCTGGGAACAAGTAGAAGACTGAGGTAGCAACTGTACCCGGCAGAAAGGGGTAAGGCACTCCTACACAATCCTGCTGTGATGCCAGTCCTGTCACTTGACCTCTCTGTCCCTAAGGGCCTGCCTTGTAAAATTCGTATAATTTAACTATCCAATTTAAAAGCATATGATGTGCATAAATTCACCTGTACTGGGAATAATCTTTGAGATGGAGAAGCTAATAGTTTGTTCTTGCTATAGGAAAAGTAAGAATGTCTTAAAGAACACTGAGACTTAATGGGAAGTGCTGCAATCTTAAAGGCCACAGGGCTGTGAGAAAACAGTAGCCAATATCAAAGAGAAACAGTGTCTAAGAAACACTGAATTCTGTAGGCAATGCACAGGCAGCCTGGTTCCCTCCCCCTCCCCCTTTATTTACTCTGGTGTGCATCAGGAGTAATTCTCCTCAGGTCAGTGGCAATACAGCAGTGGAAAACCAGTATGAGGTTAGAATCCAGCCTGGACTCTGGAAGTTGTGATTATTAGCCAGAATCAAAAAATCTCTGGAGCCTCAGGAGAGTGCTAATGAATGGATACAGTCATTAAGGAGAACCTGATAAATGACCCTGCTTGTAAGGAGAGACTTGATTAGATTAAGTCTGGTTTTAGCTACAGTTGCAACAGAGCAAATAGATGCAGTTTTGCATAAACTGCTGAAATAGTCTATTAAAGAAATAATGCTAACCACCCACAAGATCTACATTTTTTTTCATTCAAAGGCAGTTACAGTATGCTGGCTACTAATATTAAAGATTTCAATGTGCTTTACAAACAGTAATTACTTTAGTGTGTCATCACTCCTGGGAGTTAAGCAAGACAAGAAAATAGACAACATTTTAAAAAATGGATTAAAAAGGAAACTTTTTTGTTGTTGTAAAAGATGATGCATAATATGTTTAACAGTGAGATTCAACTGATATCACTCAGGCCAAGATGTTAGCATGTTTAAAACCTCAGGATTAGTCACTTTTTATACAGAATAAAACCAACATTCAAAGTGATAGGGTAGAAAAATGTATCAAAGGTGTAAACCTTAAAGCAGGAGGCATAAACCAGCCACTGGATGTCTGGGTTAGGCAGGTTTTCTCTATAGGCTGGTTATTCCATAACTGTCCATCTTTGGGTTTGTTGCACCTTTCCCTGAAGCATCTAATACTGGCCTCTATGGGAACAGGATATTGGACTGTGGCTCATGGGTTTGATTTACGGCAATTTCTATATCCTCCTTTTGAAGATGAGAAAATTTAGGTAAAATACACAGTGCTAAACTTGCTCACAGTTACACTGCAAAGCCTGAATTATAACTCTGCATCCCTGTCTTCCAGGCCTGGGTCTTCACCCCCAATCCATCTCTCCTCCCCTCTGCTGAAATAGAGATTACAGAAGAAAAGGGATCAATCCAAATGGTTACTAATCAAGTGTTTAGATACTGAGATCTCAAGATTCTTTTGCAGAATAGAGGTGGAAGGGAGGAATGGGCAATAATGATGTTGAAGTGGTCCTATATAAAGAGGATTATAGGAATCTAGACAATGGCTGCAAAAGAAATGCTTCCTTTTGAAGGCGATCTACTCAGGATTTGCAAAAGGAAAATCTCTCAGTTTCATTACTAATCTTAACTTGAGTCGAGATCTTTTCTTCCAGAGCTGTCATCTGCTTGCATAAAAAAGGCAAATGGCTGAAGGAGCCATTTGATGATTATGAGGCAACTAAGAGATGAGAACTTCAGTTATGTGCTATGATAAGTGTGTCACTTTGGTTAATTAAGGCTATAACTGTATTGCCAACTCTGCAGCTAAATGGCATTGAATATCCAATATTCTGCCCTAATGACTTTTCATTGCCTGTTGGAGGCCATGGTTCAGATTTGTTTTATCATTTTATAACTTTTCTGAGTAAATCAAAGAATAAAACCATCTCTTCCTTACATGAATGAGCATAAAATTAGTGACCAAGACCCAGGTCCTCAAATAAATGTTGTCACCTAATTCCCACTGCAACTAATGGGAGTTCGGGGTGGTATCCACAAAGATACTTAGGTTCCTAAGTTCCATTTTTAGGCCCCACTGAGATCCACAAAACTCCCCTTTGGCTGTTGCTTACCAATGTATGCTTTTAAACTAATTCAGTGCCAAATCATGTGCAGAAAGAACACCGATGGCACCTAGATTTCTGTCTGCGTGCATCTGTTCTGCTGCCTCACCCTCGGTGCCCAGACACTATCTCCTGTCTGTGCTCCAGACTGATCCACAAACCAGGGAAGACAGGCATTTGTCTGCCTAAATTGCATGCTGGGCCTGATCAGGTAGGCATACCCAGAGGCTGCTTACTGGATTGAGCCTATCAGGTGAGTTAACACAACAATTGCAGGTGAAGGAGGGAACCTTCCTTTATAACTCTTAGTTTAGTTGTTATGGGATGCGGGAGACCCCCAGTTCAAGTCCCTCCCCTGTTAAAATTCCTTCTTATCAGGCAGAGATCTACCTATCTCAGGTGAGTGCTTTAACCACTAGACTATAGTGTCATTTAACTTTGTCTAGCCCAAGTAGAAAAACTTCAATAAAAGAGACTGAGGGAACCCCATATCAGGATATTCCATGCCATAGGTTAGGGTACTCACCTCAGATGTGGCAGATCCCTGCTTCTTCTCAAGGGAGGTGGGACTGGTCTTCCACATCTGGGTGAGTACCCTAACTACTAGGCTAACGGTTATAAGAGAGCTGATCTGTCCCTCTTCCCCCCACCTCCAAGTTGTTTTGTGTAAACTCATCTGAGAGTCCTGATCCAGTTGGTGGTGTCTGAGCACACCTGCCAGATGAGGCCCACGCACCACTTAAGTAGCCTAATGCCTGTCTTACCCCAGTTCATGGATCGCTAGCAGAGATAGGTGCCGACTTCTGAGAGACACCTCCCGCTGGCTGGCTTAGGTGGCTCCTAGCATGCTGGCTTTGCGGACTGCATTCAAAGATGCCTATCACTACCTATTCATTACCTAGG